>JAYXIM010020499.1:0-130989 GCA_037575425.1 Anastrepha fraterculus | reverse complement strand
CGACAAAGAGCACAATCGGCCCCCGCGTTCGGCAACGTTCGACATCTGGCTCTCTCCTACTTGAGTGAGCATATATATGTATGTATATGTGTGTATATGCGCATTTGTATATAAATTCACATTTTTGTATTTGCATTGCCTTCTTCCTGTGTGCATGGTAATGAACCATTTCTCTGTTGAGAATAGGACAATGATAGGAAAAGTAGGAAATGAAAGCGAGTGTTTCGAGTGTAATGTGTCTTGAAAAAGGTAAATCGATGATGTTGCCTCTTAGTGTTGTTTACTTATTAACGTCTGATGCACAATCGAAATTGAACATATCTTTCATGCATTTGATAAATGTTTCTTAATTTTTCACATTTGTGTAAATGTAACTTGACCTATTCCATTGCGATTCCATTTACCTCCTTCTCTATATCCATACAAAATATCTATCAAGCAAATAAAATTAAAATTTCGTTTTGAAAATTGCAACCATTCCATTCCATCAGTTTTTTCTTATGACGTTATGTTAAACTATCGTCAGCAAACCGACTTTACAGACAACCTCTTTTTTTTTATTAACCTCGAGATATACAGTAGGGAAATTTTAGTTAGTATAAAAAGTGTCACGTCCCCATCAACATTCCAAACTTTTGTTTGATCTATGCAGAATCCACAACCAAAACTTCAATATAATGGAAACGTTCTCGAGTTTTGTGAACAGGAAAAAACGGCTGTCTCAAATATAAATTAATAGAGTTATTTACGCATATAAATAGATTTACTCTGCATTTTTAAGTATTTTATTATTTGCGCCATTCATTCCTTTCCTCGAACTGCAATCGTGACAATTTGTACTTTACAATGGAGGAATTGCATGCGCCCCGGCTTTTACTTGAATCTTCGAATTAAAGCACAAATCCAAAAACATACCTGCAAAGAGAAAGAAAATTGTTAAACAAACATTGTAATATGTCGAATAGAAATTTAATGAATTTTATGCAAGATTATATTAATCCCCATGAAAATCCTGCTTCAATTATCTGCATTTAAATTCATATATAGTAGCACATAAACATACACATAAAGTAATCGCGTGTTTCTTAGGGTTCACTCACATATATGTAAACTTGAACAGTCTTTATTATCGCAAAATAGTAATTGAATATATGAAGAAAAATGTATTTTAAAAAAATGATCGGAAAAAATATGACTACTGCTACTGCTGAGGTTACGCTGACGACTACACTCTTTCCTTCTTCGTACTGGGGTGTTACATACGATTCAGGGCTGGCTGCCATCTTACACTCGGTCATCCTGATTGTCATATGCCTCAGATGACTCTTCGTCGTGATCGTCTTCATTGTGCTCATAATACCGCCATAGCTTCATATTATCTGCGCTAGTTGATGTTTGACTTGGGCCTCGAAAGTCCCCAACTTTTTTCACATCGTATCTGCCATGTCTTTTAACTTTGCTTACTTGGTATGGGCAGATGTATTTACTGGCCAGTTTTTTACCTGTTACGAACTGTGTGACTTTGATGGCTACTAAATCGGATATTTGATATCCATGCTCTCCTTTTCGTTTTCGATCATAGTTGGATTTGTACACTTCTTGCGCTTTAAGTATTTGTTTTCTGGCTTCCTGACGGATTTGGTTTCGCTCATTTTGTGCGACTAGCAGCAGTTCTTCTTGGAGTACTTTTAGCAGCTCTATATCGGCTTCGTTTCGCATCTTTACCCCGAACATCACTTCAAACGGTGTAAACTTTGTAGAAGAGTGAACGTGAGAATTGATTGCGCGTTGCACTTGTGACGTATATTTGTACCATTTATCCGGCTCTTTTGCTGACATCTTTGCTAGAATCGAAATAATTACGCGGTTCACTCTCTCGATCTGACCGTTTCCCCTTGGGACGCCGGTTGTTACTTCAACATGGTCGATTTTATTTTTTTCGCAAAATTCTTTAAACAGTTTGGACGTGAACGCTGTGCCTTGGTCGCTTATTATACGCAGCGGACTGCCGAATATTGTCACCCATGACTCCAGGTGCCTTACAACTTCCTGTGCATCTGTGCTCTTGGTAGGGTATATCCACGTATACTTGGAGAATCCATCGACGATAGCGAAAATATACTTGTAACACTTTGATGTTGTATCCAGAGTACCCAAATGGTCGACATGGAGGGTAGAAAGGGGACTGTCCCCTTTGTCAATACAATGCAGATAATCTTCTTTCTTACCCAGCTTATGATTGTGCATAATGCATTCGACACAATTTTGAATTACCTGCTGAACTTTCTTTTCAAGATGTGGAATATAGTAACTCTGTCGTATAGCATGCATTGTCTTTTGGCCACCCATGTGCCCGAATCTATGCGTCTCTTTAATTATTTCATTCTCCATGCTCTTTGGTATAGCCAATACATCCTGCCCATCGACTTGCTTATAAACTAATTGATTTTTCAATTTAAAGTTTTCATATGGTTTTTCTTTAATAATCTCTGCTACAGCTGTCAAATGTGAGTCCTGCTTCTGAGCTCTTGCGATCTGGGCTTGAACTTCTGACGTCACTGTCATCACGGGAAATCGACTTAAGCTATCCACATGCTTCATTCTGTTGCCAGATCGGTGCTCTATATTGTATGCAAAATCTTGCAGGTACATCAACCATTGAACCACTTCACGTGGTATATCTCTTTTCGCATTTGTCTGCTTGAAAGCCGCGCAATCTGTGACTAGTGTAAACTGTATACCCATCAGGTAGTGACGCAACTTTTTTGTGGCTAAGTATGCTGCTTTTACCTCAAGAAAATAGCTGTGTAATTTTTCTTCTTGGGGAGAAGTCTTTTTACTCCAGTAAAAAACCGGATGCCATTCTCCGTTCTGGAGCTGTATCAGCGTTGCCCCGAACCCATGTTTCGACGCATCGACGTGTAGCTGTGTCTCAGCGTTCTGCTTATATATTTGCAGTACAGGTTCTGCAATGAGTGCCGACTTCAAATCATCAATTGCCTTTATTTCTTCTTCTTTTATCTGGAATACTTCGTTTTTTCTTAACAGTTGTGTCAAGGGTCTAGCTATACCAGCATAATTACGGATAAACTTGCGAAAATATCCGGTTAAACCCAAAAAAGCCTGTACGTCTCGAATGTTTTTTGGTATCGGAAAGTTTTTGACGGCTTTGACTTTGCTTTTCCCCGGCCAGATACGCCCATTCTCAACTTCGTGTCCTAAAAACGCGACTCTCTTTTTCAAAAATTGGCATTTCGACCACTTAATTTCCAAACCATTCTGCTGGGCTTGGTTCAATACCATTTGCATATTGTTTAAGCATTGTTCTTCTGTACCTCCAAAAATAATAATATCATCAACATAAATTTCCATTATACCTGCGTTAATTAATTTTTGAAAAATGTGGTTAATATATCTTATGAAAACAGCGGGCGAATTACAAAATCCAAATGGAGCCCTGTTAAATTCATAAAGACCTTCTTTTGTGACAAACGCCGTGTATTTTTTGCATTGCTCCTCAACTTCGACATGGAAAAATCCATTTGCAAGGTCCATCACGGTAAAATATTTTGCACCCTGCATTTTCTCAAGAACCTCTTCGACAATCGGTACTGGAAACCTGTCTTTCATAACCATGGAATTTAGCTTACGAAAATCAACGCACAATCTGTAGCTTCCATCTTTTTTCTTTGCCAGCACAACCTTGCTAGCGACTTCTGAACATGATTCGCGGATAATGCCTTTTTGCAGCCATTCAGCTACTTGCTTACGTACAAACTCCCTTTCCATTACTGACAATCGGCTAGGTGATTCGCGAAGAATAATATTGTTGCTTTTCGGGACAATATTTAATTTAATGTGACTGTTTGATTGAATAAAACCCGGCTTATAGTTATCAATCAACTGTTTGACTGCTTCTTTGTATTTAGGATCTACATCTACCTCATTGGTGCTATGAACATTTAAAACATTGTAACTAGTTTCTCCTGCATTTGTGTCATCTTGTGATCGTGAGAAATTATACCCCTTGGCATTTAGTATTACCAAAAACTTTTTCAGAAAATCGTACCCTACAATTGCGTCTACATTTATTTTGCTATCTTTTACAACCAAAAACGTATGTTGTGTACTCAACTCGTCAACAACGACTTGTGTTGTAAATTCTCCTAACACATCGGCGGCGACGTTGCCTAAGCCATACAGTCTAGCAAAACTTTTTCGCAGTTCACAATTGCTACCTATTTGGTCATATACACTCTTACGCATTAGCGAAACGTCTGCTCCAGTGTCCACCAAACAAGACACATTGTTGTTATTGATTTTCAGCTGTTTCATGCGTTTTTCGTCGAATACTACGTTTACAACGTTTTGCTTCGTGGTGGTGCACTGCTTAGCCATATGGCCAGCGCCATTACATTTAAAGCACTTCGTGTCTTCTTTGCACTCAGCCCTCTTGTGCTGTGTCGACCCGCAATTAAAACAATGTTGATTTTTACGCTCGCCGTCATTACTACTTTTATCAACTTCTTTACGACTGCTTGCTATCTGCCGACGTTTATTTGCTTCGCTGTGTTTTGCCAAAGGCTCCACCAACTCATATGCTTTGATCAACTCTTTGTAGGATCGAGCACTATATAATGGATACTTTTGTTCGTTGCGCAACTCAACACCATCAGCTTTGTACGTTATAATTGACTGCTCATCAACCTTACCTAGTGCTGCTATTTTCCGCATTTGTAACACGTATTCATGGAAGTTTTCTGTTGCTTGTTTTCGACGTTGTATTAATAGCTTATGTACCTCTGCGCTATTTAGTGGTTTGTCAAATTCCTCTATCAACGCTTCACACAATGAGTTATAGTTGGAGACTGTAATTGTTTCCAACAACAAAGCTGCAGTGCCCTTCATTTTATTTCGCGCATTGACATACTTCTGTTTTGCTGTCAACTCATAAGCCTCAGCATTCTCGTCAAAATTAGATATCCATTGCCGAATTGGAATAGATACCCCGTCAAAATTAGGTACGACTTTTGCGAATGCATCAATAGTGACATTACCTTTACTGGCATCGTTTTGGTTCATTTTCTCGATCAATGATTGAAAGAAAATTTCCATTTTATCTTCCATTTTGGGTAACCCGTGACTTTTCTCGCTGATCTGCTGCTGTTCGTGTGTAGTAACTCGGCTGTTCGTTGCTTCGCCTTCTCTGCCTGCTTCGACTGCGTTTCGTTCAGCTGGATGTACTGCCTTTGCGTTTTCTTTTGCGTTTTTTTCTGCTGCTTGCTGCTTATTGGAGGTTTTTGCTATGTTCTGCGTTTCTCTGCTGTTTGACGGCTTTCTGATTTCTTTGCCCGAGCGTAGCATTCCGATTTAGAATGCAAAAAATTTTATGCGATCGGTTGAGCCCCCATGTAAACTTGAACAGTCTTTATTATCGCAAAATAGTAATTGAATATATGAAGAAAAATGTATTTTAAAAAAATGATCGGAAAAAATATGACTACTGCTACTGCTGAGGTTACGCTGACGACTACACTCTTTCCTTCTTCGTACTGGGGTGTTACATACGATTCAGGGCTGGCTGCCATCTTACATATATATTCAGCTTCACATGCAACATGCACACACTTCAACACACGCCACTTTCACACGTAAATGCGCCTGCTTATTGACATTGGATTCTTGGATATTATAAGCCACTATTTGTCTACTTAGGCCAGCGAATGGAGATTTCGCACGTATCAGTGTGCAGTGGACTATACAAAAGCCCACCTGAATAAATAGTTGTGCTTATGTGTTTGCATTGTATGTGCATACATATGGGCAAGTTCTGTTTTAGATCGTAGTTTGCAATTTGAGTTGGGCTGGACGTTTGTCCGCATAAAATCCAACGGCTAATGTTCCGAAAATGTAATTAACCCCAATAAATAATCAAATATTTACACAAACTATTATTTTCGTCAGTTAGTTGGGTAAGTAACTGCGAGCACCGAAACGACCGCAACAATAACAATGACCCAAGGCATAAGAGTCAAACGAATACATATTAAGGCATATACGGAGCGTATGCACAGAGCGTATACGTAACATTAAGCCTGACATAATAGCCGAAGTGCGTGCAAAAGAGAGGTGACAGAGGCAAAAGCCTTGCATAAACAAAATGATTTTGATTATCAACGACTTAAGTGTGCACACATTCAGCTACACAAATACGTACTTTGTCTATATAAAAAAGTATATAAATAGATATCGAAATTGAAACGCACAAGTGGAGCAAGCAGACAAAGGAGTGGGCTACAGTGAGTGGTGCGGGTGTAAAAAGCATAGAGACACAAGAACAGCCAATAATACGTGGGGTAGCGGCAGCTCATGGCTATGTTAAAGAAGGTAAAAATCTATTAACGCCGGATTATTACCAAGGCAGTTTATTTTTATATGGCTCTTTTGAGGATTTTTCCGCACTCCCGCAACACACAATCGTATGTGTATGTGTATAAATTTACTTGGAGAAGAGTGCGTTTTGGCTTGGGCCTCAAAGGAACGCCAGATAGTCGCGCAGCGCTCTTATGCAACTTTTGGCTATTTCATTTATGATTAATTTTGTTGGATATATATTTTGACATTCGGGGAAGGAAGGTTATTAAAGAAATAATCAAGCGCTGTGCATAATGTGAGAAATAGAGGACTATTTACGTAATCGATAATAATGGAAGTGAAAAACATGCCAAGAAAATCATATAATATTCAAATTAAATTTATCAGAGGCATAAAATTAGTCACTACAGACTACAGAAATAATTTTGTGGAAATATTTGACATTGATGGTTTTTTTTTTAGTTTAGCTTGAGCTAACAAAAACTAATTTTTCATTAAAAAATCGAGTAAATCAAATACTGAGGAATGAAATAACAGTATTGAACTAAATATTTTTTTTATTAGCTTATTTCAGAGTAGAAATTGTGTAGGCAGCTTTCGTCAATTGGAATACAAATTTTGAAAGATAGAATGCCAGAACAGCTCGGAAAAACTTTAGTCGGCCACATATTGCGGAAGCCACCCTATGAAATTGCAAGCCGGGCCATCGCATGGAATCCACAAGGCAGCAGCCGTAGAGGATGACCAGCACATACCTGAAGAAGGCAGCTGGAAAAAAAATTGGCGAATATGCAGCCATGTTGGAAAGATATCACAACATTTTCTAACAACGGAATAACTTGGAAAAATCCTGCTACTGCCTTCTGTTCCTAATTTATTTGAACTTCAAAATTATAGTCCAGCAGTTGCTTTTAATTACTCTCGTTGTAATTTTGTTGAATTAAATAACTTGTTTGCGCTGGATCGCATCGGCCATTTCAAACTGTGAATGTGGCTGGTTGTTACGATATCAATTTTATCATATCCACGGCCACTCCCATAATTCCTGACAAGTGTAAATCAGGGAAAGTGTTTCCACTTGTGAAACCTGAGAAATCCGCCAACTAAGGGGAATCTTAGTGGTCGATATATCTGCTTTCCTCGGTAAGACTCTTGAGGTCTTCCTATTCCCACTGTACACGAAATATCTGACCCCAGCCCCACATCAGCATGGCTTCCGGCGAGTGCATAGTACCCCCACGCCATTCACCTCCATAAACACCCAAGTCAACCGCGAGCCTAATCAAAGCCGCCTCTACGAGAGGGCTGTCCTAGTAGCGTTGAACTTGAAGAAGGCTTTCGATACTGTCAGTCATTCCACGCTACTAGATGATATTTTACAGTCGACACTCCCGTCAGAGCTGAAGAGGAGGTCCTCTAACTATCTGAGCGGTCGATACTCGTTAGTGATTTTCAGAGACCAAACATCCAAACAGAGGAAGATAAAGCAAGATTTTCCGCAGCGTGAAGTTGCTCTCTCTGGCCTCCTACGTTGAGGACTACACGATAGTGGCGTCAGGCAATGACATGTCTGTGAAAGTGAACGTCTACTTCACCTATCTTTCTCGCTTTTTCACTGCGAGGAGTCTCCAACTTTCCCTCACAAAGTCCACGGCGGCCCTCTTTGCCACCTGGATAAACGAGGTCAACCGCAATTCACGTTCGATGATGATCGATGACGCACCAGCGACTATAAATAACAGCAAAATTTGGAGTGTTACCTTTGAATTTACCCGGATTTGTTACAGAAGTACAAAACCGGAACAACCGGGATTGTTACTGAAGTACAACACTGCACTTGGGGCAGAGGCAAAGAAATGTTACTATCGACATTTAACCCTGCAGTAGTCGCGCGGTCTACATATGTAATCCACCATTGTTAAATTTTAAATTTCTTGAAAATCTTGCATCGATTTCATCGGAGATTTTTGCTACTTGTAACTAACAAATAGAGAGTCACTCTCAGTGTTCCGCTGTTAATTGTCGAATGCAGTTGTATCGCTAGAGGTTCGTGAAATTCATGGTCTACGTATGTATGCCGCGCGACCGATTACGTAAGTATTTTAAATTAGGTTTTATGCTAATAGCTAGTTATACTTTGTAAAGAAAAGTGGACTTTTGGCATACTTTTTCATTTTACAATTTTGTGGAACTTTTCTGATAATATTTGCATATGTATGCCACTCTGCTGAAATGACTTTGGACGAACAACTCTTGTCCTTCAGAGGGCGTTGTTCTTTTCGGCAGTATATTCCAAATAAACCTGCTAAGTATGGACTGAAAGTTTTTGCACTTGTAGATGTTCATTACCCATACACCTATAACTTAGAAATTTACGCCGGCCAACAGCGCGAAGGTCCATTTCGGTTAAGCAACGAGAGATTTGACATCGTGATGAGAATGGGGCAACCAATTTTGAATAGACATATCAATATTACTATGGACAATTGGTTTTCCTCTTTGAAAATAGCAAAGCAGTGATTTGATAATGGAATTACAATGGTTGCTACCGTTCGAAAAGATAAAAGAGAAGTTCCCCGGGAATTTAGAATAGCTAGAGGCAATTAAATATGCTCCTCAAAATTTGGATTTCACTCTCCATATACTCTGCCTTCTTATGTACCAAAAACCAACAAAGTGGTAATAGCCATGTCTACAATGCACAACAATACGCGATTGATTCTGATACCGGAGATCAACGGAAGCCGGAAATAATATTATAACATACTACGAGCATAATCGCACTAAAAATGGCGTTGATCTGGTTGACAAGATTGGTTCTCTTTATGACTTCTCTAGGAATTCGAGAAGGTGGCCGCTGACTAAGTTCTATAATCTTGTAAACCTCAGTGCTCTCAACGCATTATGCATTTACACTGCAAACAGTAACTATGAATGTGTCAAAACGCGTGATTTTCTCATAGACTTAGCCTTGTCTTGAATGAAACCACTGGTTCACCAAAGATTAACACTTACCACGCTACCTAGAACACTGACATTTAAAATAAAAGACTTCCTGCATCTTTCACAAGTTGTAACTCATCAAGGTCCAACGCAGAATAACTACGTTGGTCGTTGCTACGATTGTGGAAGGGCCCGTAATAAAAGCACCCGTAAAGTGTGTAACGCTTGCAATAAACGCATTTGTCCTGATCATTCCAAGACTGTGTGCTCGTCATGTTTCGAAAACAATTAAAACATCTCAATTATCTTCTGGTTATTTTATATATATTTTATACTTTTGTGAAGTATCTTAATTTTTTGTTAAAAAATGAAGTTTTGGTTTTTAATTATTTTATGTAAGAACAGAAAGTTTATTTATGTTAGTTTTTATTAATATTAATAAATTAAACAAAAAGAAGAATATTTAAGACAAAAGCAATGGAAGAATTAAATATTTATCTTTTGTATTTTTAATTTTAAAATGGATTACATATGTAGACCGCGCGACCAATTACGTCAGTTTCAGGGGCGCGACTACTGTAGGGTTAAGGCAATAGGCCGACCGCTTCTAAACTGTGCTGCGCCTGTCTGGTCGCCTGGAACTAGCGATTCACTGTAGATGAAACTACACACTTGTCAAAACACTGCCATTCGGACTGCGACAGGTTGTTTTTTGATGTCCCCACTTCAACATCTAGACAACGAGGCCCTTATGCTCCCTGTAAAGGAGCATAATAAACTGCTCAGCAGGCAGTTCCTGTTACCCAAGGTTCACACCTGCTAGAACCAGATCCGCCGCCTTGACACGTCATCTTTTCAACTACACTGACGAGATCCAGGACAAAACAGATGGACAATTACTGGACGGGACAGTGTATAGACAGACTATAACGACATTCATCGGGAGACATTTACCACCTTACTAAACTCCCTACCCCCGAATGCAGTAATCGGAGTCCAACCATCACACATAGCAAATGAAGAGCTTGAACTACACCGAGAGACCCACGTAACTTTGGCACAATTACGTTCTGTATACGTTAGCAGACCAAACTCCTGCCTATCCAAAATCGATTACGACATATCCAACATATCTATGTCCAGCATGTGAAGGCACTCCACTCGATACTAAGGTGGTTCACATGCCCCTTCAAACCTACCCACCTAACATCCCTCTCCCTCTGGACCCAACCTGTCGAAACAGCACGTTTCCTGTGCCTACCGTTAGATGAGCGAGACGAAGGCGACCGGTAACTACACTGCACTGACAGGGTTTAGTAAACTGTTGCAACAAAAACAACATCATCCGTAATTGAAGAGGAAGACTTGCGCTTCCGATTCGAGCAAGTGTGCTTCGTGCAAATGTGTAGATGGGTATACTTATCCATCGTACCCTCCGGACAATTCTAATTTCAGAGCTGGTGGTAGTCCTAAATCTCCGGCTCCGGAAAAGTACAAGCACTACATTACTGATAATGGTAAGCCCTCTGCTTGGCGTTAGATTCAAGTCATTATGAATATGAATACTAATTATATTAAGAACTCAAAAAGTTGTAAGATATCTAAAGTTGCAAGTGATAACATTGCTTGGCCGCTGGTGTACTTCCTTTTCACTATAAAGCATTGCGGTGAAATCAGTACATAATTTTAGGCTGCCAATAAATTTGCCGCAAGAAGCTCAGCGAAATTTCAAGTATATTTTGGAGAGCACTTAAACGACACTTCAAATACAAATTATTTGTTGCAATTTAATTTAATTTATGGTTAACAAAACATAAAAATAAGGCTAAGGGAAAATTTACTATTAATTTTAACTTTTTCTTTGTAAGTAAACGGTTTGAGGTTCACTGGCTGCCTTGGCTGATAGAGGGCATAGAGCAGAATTGCAGAACAGAATACAAAATCGTTTCAAAATCAATGCTTGACGTTAAAGGTTGCCACTTCAAGGCTAAACGTTGGTCTGAAGATATTCTTATTTTTTTGTTATTTTTTTTTCGAGGGCTATTGGGTATTCGAGCTAATAGGAGAAGAAAGTATTTTGACATATGATAATTTACGCTGTGCCTGAATTCATATTATTTATTAAAAAAGAGGTTGTCTGTAAAGTCGGTTTACTGACGATAGTTTAACGTGATAACGTCATAAGAAAATACTGATTGAATGGTTGCATTTTTCAAAAGAAAATTTTAATTTTATTTGTTTGATAGATATTTTGTATGGATATAGAAAATGAGTTAACATTAACATAACATAATATACTTTAACATAACATAACATAACATAACATAACATAACATAACATAACATAACATAACATAACATAACATAACATAACATAACATAACATAACATAACATAACATAACATAACATAACATAACATAACATAACATAACATAACATAACATAACATAACATAACATAACATAACATAACATAACATAACATAACATAACATAACATAACATAACATAACATAACATAACATAACATAACATAACATAACATAACATAACATAACATAACATAACATAACATAACATAACATAACATAACATAACATAACATAACATAACATAACATAACATAACATAACATAACATAACATAACATAACATAACATAACATAACATAACATAACATAACATAACATAACATAACATAACATAACATAACATAACATAACATAACATAACATAACATAACATAACATAACATAACATAACATAACATAACATAACATAACATAACATAACATAACATAACATAACATAACATAACATAACATAACATAACATAACATAACATAACATAACATAACATAACATAACATAACATAACATAACATAACATAACATAACATAACATAACATAACATAACATAACATAACATAACATAACATAACATAACATAACATAACATAACATAACATAACATAACATAACATAACATAACATAACATAACATAACATAACATAACATAACATAACATAACATAACATAACATAACATAACATAACATAGCATAACATAACATAACATAACATAACATAACATAACATAACATAACATAACATAACATAACATAACATGCTGTTCAAGCAAGGTAACGACGCATGAGCAAGATAACGACGCATTTTTTGGTGCGTGCAGCCGGCTACATAGAATTATAAGACGTTATCACGTCAAAAAATATGCGGGGCTCCTGGAAGGCGTAATATTGAAACGAATTAGAAAATAATACAGGTAGTCTCCATCGAAGAAACCCCATTTTATGCTCAGAACGCAGTTCGTGCTGGAGGGACACGTTTACACTACCTAATGGACCCCATGGTATATAAACAGATACAGCTCTCACTTGTGCAACGCCACAGAGAATATGTATCCAAGGTCTATTAGGAAAAGATTCAAGGTTTAACTGGACAATAAAGAACAATAACTGGCACACCAGGTATTTCAGATTATGCCGTACGCTAGCATACAGATGGGGGAAAAATTTATTATAATGTATATCGCACCACAAGAGAGACAAAAATCTACAGAGGAGTGAGACAAGGTTGCATTCTATCGCCACTATTATTTAATGTGTACGCAGGAAAAATATTTGAAGAAGCAATAGTTGACGCAGAATTAGGTATTAAAGTTAATGGCATATATATAAATAACATTCGCTACGCAAACGATACAACGTTAGTAACAATTTCCAGGATCTCCAAACTATTGTAAACAAAGTTGAAAAACACAGCAAAGACTTCGGGCTAAACATAAATATTGACAAAACCAAATTTATAATTGTAAATAAAAGCAGCAGAGACTATTTCTATGCGAGACTAACCATAGGTGGCAAAACAATAGAAAGAGTAAAACGTTTCAGGTATTTGGGTGTATGGCTGAATGACCAATGGGACCATGATCAAGAGATAAGAGGGAGAATAGAAATGGCTAGAACAGCCTTCATGAAGATCAAAAAGATACTGACACGCCGGGACATACCAAACGGGTTAAAGACAAGATTTTTAAAATGTTATGTATGGTCAACACTCTTATATGGATGCGAGGCCTGGACACTGAAAACCGTAAGCATACACCGAATAGAATCTTTCGAAATGTGGTGTTACAGAAAAATGTTGAAAATAAGCTGGAATGACAAAATATCAAATGACATAGTGCTAAATAGAATGCAAACCGCTAGGAACATGCTTACGGACGTAAAAAGGAAGAAAGTCGCTTATTTCGGGCACATAACAAGAGGTGACAAGTATGATATTTTAAAACTGCTGATGCAAGGAAAAAAAGAAGGACAAAGAGGAATTGGTAGGAAGAAAACGACATGGCTAGACAACATCAAAGAGTGAACAGGCCTTAAAACAATCGGCGAACTAACAGCAGCAGCGAAAAACAGACAAAAATATAATGAAATCATTAATAATATGACCTGACAACCGTACGACTAAGATCACAATGACGTTTGTATGTAATCGCGCACATCCAACATGGATACGCCGATTAAGAAGAAGATATCGCTTTGAAAAAAAAGTTATAAGAGGGGAATATAGGGGTGTATCCCATCTTAAAACTGAAAATTTTTGAAAATAAAAACATAAAACTCATCGAAACTTAATAACCCCGGATACAGTTGGAAGTGACTTTTTGAGTCCATTCGCGAAAAGGTCGAAAATAATGAGGTCTCCCATCCGATCGGCAACACCTGCTATTAAGAAAACTTCAACCATCAACCGGTACCAAGGCAAAGCACGGAGAGCAAAAAAGGTGAAGAGTGTGCCTTCGGCACACATGGCGGACCCATAAACAATTTGACTGAAGGCATTGGTAGTGGAAAATACTCCCTGAGTCAGATAGCAAAGCTACAACCCTAAAGCGTCCCCAACCAACTGCGGTTTTCCCGGTTTCACAGACTTTTCTCATGAAGAAGATGATGACTCACACAATTGGCACGAATAACACTATTGGTTTAGGGAAAGCATCAATACAAAGGAAAAACCCGTGAACGAAAATGGAAAATGGGCAATAGTCACGACAGAACAGCAACAGAAGTGCCAAAAGAAACCAGCTCGGCGTAATGGTACAATAGTGAAAAGCACTTGCAAATGCTCTTACGCGGAAATTTTGAAGGGGGTCAAGAGCGAAGATTCCCTTAAAGGTAAGAACAACATGAGAAGGAGTAGTCATCTCGGCGTAATACGGCCGGAAGAAAGATACATGCGCTCAGTCCAATACAGCTTCATTCTAGGTTTGTTTGAATTGAACCAGGTATTGTGATCAGTAGAGTATATCTTAAGGTTGAAATGAAAGCCTCCCCTTCCATTTATTCATATCATCAGGCAATTAATTAGGGGAATGCCTTACCACATTCATAAACTACTCCAGCTCTCCGAATGTCAGTATTGGAATCCGACCACCACCTATAGCAGACGAAGAGCTTCAGTTGGCTCGTGGAATCCGCGTTACGCTGGCACAATTATTATGTGTTGTCGATAATGCAGTAAGTTAAATTTCTTCTTATACAGAATCGACCATTTACACTCATCTCACTAACCTTATAATCGCATGCGCACTTAAGACCACTCACTATGAACTCCTCTCCCTCACTTTCCCTTTGGTACTAATAATCCTGCAACCTTTCTCGTGCAAGAGTATGTTGACAACTGACACTTGTTTGACTAAAGCGATTGAATGCAGTTCTGTGGTTAGCCAGTGAAAAAAGAAAAAATAAGAAAGTTGGGCTACTTTTTAAATTCTCTACGCACAACTGTATTTTGTTTTCTTAAATATAATTCATTGAAATTGCGAAAAGCTGAGTTAGTCCTGTAATAATTTTTGTAATCACATTCGGTGTTGTATAGAAGGAAGGTCAAAGAGTTCTTATTGGGATGAAAACACGCCCTTGTCTCGTCACAATTAAGTTGGTGGCATGGATTAAAGTAGAGGAGACCTACTGACAAATTGGCACCTTTCTTCGAGTTGGATGGCCTCAAAAGTGTTCTTGGTAAATTTCGGCAAACTATTACAATAAATTTTGAAAAATTCACACAGTTACGGACGGGCGACTAATCCTGTGCTAGCAACTGTTAGATCTGGAAAGCCATGATGGGGGAGCTGATCTAATGAGCTCTAATGAGGTTCCTTAAAAGGTGTCTTGTGTACACGACTGAGAGTCGCAATGGACAGGAAAATTCGTAGATGTTGAAAGCAACGAACGACGTTTAATCCACTCCCTGTGGCTTGTAAGGCTTAAGCAGGTCTTACGAAAAATCCATCTATACCTGAATTGCATCAAAAGCAGATTTCTACAGAACTGCTCAAAGTTAATTTCGTCTGTTGTTGGCCTAGAATTAGGGTGTGCGGAGCACTCCTGCGAGATATTGCAATACCAATGATAGATAACAATTGGAGGAGCCTATGAGTATATTTTTTACCCCTTAGGAAAAACTTCCGAGTCATTCATGTACGCAGAATTGATAAAGATGTTTTCTCATCATCTTCTTGTCATCATTCAGCGCTCCTGTTTTTATTGTCTACTTATATGAAGGTTGCCTACTTTTAGGCGGAAAAATTATCAACCAAAAAACAAATATTTCCTCGGGTTCATTTTTTCTCAAAATCCCTCAAATCTAAACCAACGGGGAGAAAATGTTTACCCAAAATATTGAGAGTGAGAAATTTGAACTTCGAAACAGTTGAATTCCACATTTTTGACAGTTCTTAGTGCTCCGTGTTTATCGGAGCAGGGAGGCCATAGAAAGGGTAGCCGCAAACAGAAGGCTGCACATCTATTGGGTATGGGTACCTGGTCACAAAGGCAAAAAGTGCTGTTAGGCTATCATTTGAACAAGAGAACGACGTACAAAATCCGCTAAATACAGTATACAATGAAATGGACGGCTACATGAAAAGGCGAGTGGAAGCTAAGTGGACTAATCTGACCACATGCAAAACAGCAAAAGTCATTTGTAGAACAAAGTGCATGAAAGGGCTGCAGAGCTAGTATAGCTATGCTGACAGGTCATAATGTGAGAGAGATTGTTAGCATTGGACAAATGCAGGAAATGCAGAGAGGATGTTGAGGAAATTTGTCCGGTATTATTAAAACGCGTTTAAAATGCCTGGTAGCCTCACTGTTTGAGGGTCTGGAGGACGTCTCAAAGGCAGTCTCCCAGCTCTGCTTCGATTCGCCAAAAGCGTTGACATCCTACATGATGTCAACTTTCAGTATTCATAGAGGGCGGTCTCCATCTAGTATAGCTAGGGACCAAAAGGACTATGCGTGGCTTAATGCCAACCAGGCTAACCTAGTGCTGGACTTCCTACGTGGATGACGTGGCACTAATTATTCGATGGAAGTTTGTAGATTCCCTGTACGGTTTTATACAGACATATCTCAACGTAGTTGTTAGTTGGCCGGTGGATTTCGGCCCAAGGGTGAATGATCTCCAGACGGAGCTCGAGCTTCAAACTACTCCTACTCTAAAGCTTAACGCAATGCTATTGCACTGTTGCGGGCAAAACTGACGATTCACGTACCGCAATCATACTGAGAGGCTCGGGCTGTAGGCTCGACCTTACTTACGGACATCGAAGTATCCTTAGAAACTTGGGGTTTATTCCCTTGACAATGGATCAATGTACCTCCTCGCTTCGCCCAAGCGGAATATTCGAAGAAGCAGTTGATTGGCTACTCATTTACGTAAAACATTCACAAAAGTAAATATTTCTCTGATAGCCAACGGCAATTTGAGCTCTAGGCTCAATAAAAGTGCACGTGAAATTGGTCAGGGAATGTCTGGCTTTAATTTTGATCGCATCCGAAATCTTGGACATAAACTCATCCCTGGTCATAGCCACAATGCGAGAAACTGCTTGGCGGGTGAGCTGACCAGACAAGGAAGCTGTGATGTAGTTTCCCCGCTAAAGGATAGGATTGGCAACCTCATGACCATCTGCGGGTCTGCTGCTGGAAAGGTGGGCTTCGCGTCAACTCTGCGCAGTCTCTTGCTTAGTCTCTTGCTAACCTCCTCATTGGTATTTTGTGCCCCCTACTCATCACAGTACCTCATTCAAACCCAAGTCACTTAATAAAATTAAGATAAAGCTGAGTTGGGCTGAGCGTAAATGTCTTTTTTCTGGTTGCATCTGTCTGAGCTGCCTCACCCTTATCCCCGCTATAGTGTCATTTTCAAGAAGCAAGTGTTTTGGAGTCCCCAAGGGTCAGTCGAAGAAACGGCAGGAATAAGTGGACCATATCCTAATCCTGTGCTGATAATACTGGCTTTTATAATACTTCGTTGTCAGTTATACCCATGTGTTCTGATACCCATGTGTTCAAGTTCAATTTCTCGATGCCCTAAAGGACTAGTGAGGACTTAACCTCACAGGGTGGCAATGCCTTGAGTGCCGTCGGACTGTCGCTCAGACTGGCAATTCGCTCATTATTCCGGAGGTTTCTGTCTAAGTTGGTCTCTGCACTTCCGCATGAAAGATGCTGGGAAAACCACCTATCAGCATGAAGCGCTTTGTTTTGGGGACATATATTAAAACGCCTATGCCTTCTGGTATGTTCGAGCCATCTGTATACCAGCGCAGGGTACACTAGAGTTGCCTTTCAAGTGCGGGTGTACACCACTGTACTTATCTATCGTACACTTCAATTTTGAACTACTTCTCAAATTTAATGGCTTTAGTGATATCATCCCTGTGTAGCCGGACAAGTAGGAGCTCAGCAGTTCCATGCTCGTTGCAGCCTTTATTGCGATAGGTTGTATACCTATATATATTAAAAATTTCGAGCTCGGCATCGCCTGAGCGGACAGCTATACCTTGACATTCTAAGATGATGTCCCTGCTATCGATGCCTTCATCAATGAGACATTACTGCCCTGTATGGTGGACTATAAACAATAGGCCTCCACCATTGTCTCGCTCGCGATCATGTCTGTGCACGTTATAGCCATCCCTGGTGATCAGAGAGGAGCTAGCGAGCAGTTTTGTCTCTTGGACCGCAGCTATCTTGATTCCATGACGGCTCATGAAGCCGACTATCTGATCTATCTTGCTCATGAGTCCGTTGTAGTTCAGTTGGAGAAGTTTGAAGCTCCTCGGGAGTATTGTAACACGGGGTGTGAGGAACGCGTGAGGCTGTCGGCGTTGGTCCTGCTGTGCGTTCCGCAGTAGTTGTTGCCGGGCGACCGCGCCACGGGGGGCGTTTGCGGGTGCAGAGCTCTACAGCAGGGGGCAACGTAGTCGCGTGACCACTCACGGGTGGTGCGCAGGCCAGAGCATCTCCGAAAGTGGTACCAGCTGTTGAAAAAATTGCATTTGACTGATGCCAGATTCCGATTTGTTCTGGTCTGACACACGGAACAGACTGTGCGGGGGAGCAAAAGCTGCTGGTTTGACCCCGCACTGAGATTGGAGCAGGAAGCTCGTGGATCAGAGAGGAAGTTATGTTGCATCTGTGGGCTTCTAACCGTTGAGGAGTGATTAGCGGCGGCAGTTTGACGTGCCGTCACATTCGACGATGAAGCCGTTGAGACAGGGGCCGCCTGGTGACGGGAGCAACACATGGCCACATACCGTGTGGAGCACGGCCTGTGTTTCTTAAGGCCTGAGCGGGTCTTACGTTAGTACCACCCGTTGCACTTGCTGCACCTAACCGAGGTGAATTTATTCCACCTAACCGAGGTGGAG
Organism: Anastrepha fraterculus; assembly: GCA_037575425.1. Classification (NCBI taxonomy): domain Eukaryota; kingdom Metazoa; phylum Arthropoda; class Insecta; order Diptera; family Tephritidae; genus Anastrepha; species Anastrepha fraterculus. Next base: position 111,927 of record JAYXIM010020499.1, on the reverse strand, counting down.
CCGTTTGTAGCATATGCAGCAATAGAATGATTCTGGCCCAGGGTTGGGTTCGATACCAGCCCTGAAGAGAAGTACTTGTATCAAACATGCTGCGTAGGATTACTCCTGTGACGCTATATTGAGATACGGTACTCTAGACTGTGCTAGTTTACTGGGGCGGCAGCCCATGGTCGGGAAAAACCCAAGTCATGCCAGTATTGGTCTTATGCTTCGGCTTTTCTTTAATTCGGTCTTATGCTCGGCCTTTTTTTATATAATATGCCCTCAACCGGTCGCTCCAATTCAGTCGCTTGCAGAGTAATTGTGACTTTGTTATTATACACTCAATACCTCAAGCTCTGCCCACATATTAATGAAGGTAGAAGTGAGAAGGATTGGGTATATCAAAACAGTTGAATATTTAGAAAACCAATTTTTTCGATTATTTTCGTTCGTTTCTGTGTCGTCCCCCATAATAAACCTCTTCACTTATTTGCTTTTATATCTACATAGTTAACTCAGCCTAAGAGGTATTAAAAAAATGTAATTACAGATAAATTTCCTATGGATTATTTGATGCCACCATAAATTCTTGACCTCGAACTGTAAAAAGTGGTCCTCGTACTTATACATTACCACATGAACTCAAACATTACCACAAAGGTCTAACTCTATGTTTGTGTTTGTGTCCTTCAGCAGTCGTTTGATTCGACATTTTTCATTTGAAATCATATAAAATTTGGCGTTTGCCATTCGATTTTCGCTGCTGGATCATAAATCGTATTGTCATTCCACCAAGACCATAAAAATGTCAGATTCAACAAACAACAACATAACGACAGTGTTTACCATAATTTCGCTTTTTGCTGTTTTCGTTTTTTTCTGGGCAAGAGGAAATGGCACGGCTGACCCAGCACTGATAGGCTGGTTGATAGGCAATAAACAACTGCAAAGCAGAATCACTCAGACACAAACATCTGCAGTCATGCCCTAAAGTCCTTCGATTACATACCGTACTCTTATACACAAACACATATACTTTAATGCATATATAGATTTACATTTAAAGTGGGTATGTGCAGAGTGAAGAAGGGGAACGATTTTGTGGTAAAAAAAGAGCGGTTGAAGGAAAATAAGCGTAAACGTAATCATTGCGCGTGAATTTTCCAGTTTTCACAAACACATTAAATTTGCGCGCTTGATTGGACAACATACATACATACAAATATTTGTACGCAGATAGATAATTTAAAGATTTAAAGTCAGCCGCTGTATGCCTTCCACGCGTGATTTATTTATTACGGTTTATAAAGTCCACAAACGAAAGTCTGGCGTATCGAGCATACGTAATAACATGAATGTACAAAGTTTCAAAATAAAGCCGACATCAATTTGACATCTCACATCGTTTTTGTTTTATTTAAAACTCTTTTTAACACTTTTATCTGGTCTCTATATTGAAAGCTGATTTTGATAAGCTAATCGTACGTATTAGGGCGATTTTTTGCAGGTAGCCATGGGCAGAATATACTCGGCTGTCGCATGGTTCTGGTATGCAGAGTAAACTCACTCTCATCTGTGTGAGATATAATACCTGTAATATATGAGAAAAAGGTTAAAAATTATTCAAACTGTATAATTACAGCCGTGGTCGAATGGGTTGGTGCGTGACTACCATTCGGAATTCAGAGAGAGAACGTCGGTTCGAATCTCGGTGAAAGATCAAAAATTAAGAAAAAAGTCGCCCCTCGGCATTCAATGGCAAACCTTCGAGTGTATTTCTGCCATGAAAAAGCTCCGCATAAAAAATAGCTGCCATTCGGAGTCGGCTTGAAACTGTAGGTCGCTCCATTTGTGGAACAATATCGGAACGCACACCACAAATAGGAGAAGGAGCTCGGCCAAACACCCAAAAAGGGTGTACGCGCCAATTATATATATTCGTATATAATTACCATTTTAAGAAAGCCAAGATCCCGCAATCAAATATTCCTTACAGAGCGTAATTGGCGACACTCTATTATTTTTACTAGTTTACACTTTGTATTCTTACAGTTTGAACCATATTTTTATTTTTCTCATTTAATTGCAAGTAACATTCAAATTATGCAAAGGTTCCAGAATAATATTATTAAATGTGCAGTTGGTGCTCCTTATTTATCAGTATCTCCGATCTCGGACAGACGCAAAAAAAAAAAAACGCAGCAAAAGCCCATGATCATTGATCGAGAATTTCACAGCATTGCTGATCGGAGGTGGCGAGTGGAAACTACTTGCATTACGACCAGACAAATCTGGACACCCTACCATCTGAAACAGACAAAAACCCTTATAAGTCTTTCGAAACACGAACTATGGCATAAAATAGCTCTTATCACCGAGCCACTGGCTTTTGGGCACTCATGCACGTCGGCTCGGGGTTCCTCAAATCGACCTGTGCAGATACTGCGAGGACGAAGATGAGGAAGTATCGAGCAGGCATTTGGGGCTAGGCTCTCCAACAATTGACAATCTTTTAGTACTCTCGGACCTGAAAATCGAATCTCTCATTAAATTCTCGAAAAGAATTAATATCTTGGACCAAAATCTATAGTAAAAATCTCGGTTAGGTGGGGAAATCATGTAATATAATGAGCTCTAGGGCAACACAACGGACCCAACTTGCGGCCTATGTGGCACTCCGATGCGGGCTCACCCTTAAACCAACCAAAAGCCCACGATGCAAGATTGAAAAACCACGTCAATAGGGAGGCCTATTTTCTTGTTAAATTGAAATGCAAAAAACCCAAAGACTTAACGGACTAAATAGAATCAGACCTTAAGTATTGTATGTACCTCGTATTCAATTGTAAATTCAAAACAAATTGCTTATTAGTTACTAATGTTTTTTTTGCGTAAAAGAAAACAAAACAAAAAAAGTACAATTGCACTTAAAAAGTTTTTATCCTAACTTCTTTAAGAATACATCACCCGACTACTCAATCACAAGAACTTTTTCCCCAGACCCAAATATTTGAATCCGGCCTGAGGAAATTTTATTCCAGATCATAATTTAAAGAAAATTTTAGTATAAAACACAATATCGTAATTTTTATCGTATAAATGTCACTGAAATTTTCGACTTCTGAAATATTGAAGCTAATCCTGTTCTATTGCATTTATTTAAATTGTTAAAATATATTTAGAAATGCTTTTAAAAGAGAGCTTACATCGCCATTCGCATTTAAAAGTAAGTATTAGCAGAAAACTGTAAACTTACATGTATTTCAATCGAACAAAATGCGACAGCCCTGTAGTGTCATTCACTAACTTTTAACGATTCGACAATTGTTATTTTTGTCTACAGTATTTGTCGTTTGCACTAACGATTTTGCTATTCATAAACTTATGTTAACTAACACTCAACAGCTCTCTTCTTCTATTTATTCAAACTGATAGAGAGTGGCATCTTTGACAAATTAATTATCAAATTGAGCGAATAGTTGTGTATTTGAGTGTTTTTTCAATCATATTTGCACAAAGTAAGTAAAATAAAGTAATTCTTCATTTCTTTCTCTCTTGAGGCCTCGACTGAACTGGCGTGCTAAATTTTTCAGTGAATTTCTTTAGAGAATTATTTGTGCATAAATTGTGTTCAAGTGTTTTTGGGTGCTTTTTCGAAAGAGCAATTTAGCAACGTGCTTTTGTTATAATTGTCGTCACAAATTCATCAGTTTGATAAGTTGTGCGTTAGCGTCGGTTGTCGCCATTACTGTCGGTGGCGTCGGGTGTTAATAACGTGTAATGGTGGCAACGGAGTCCTCGCTGTCAGCCAACGAAAGTGATTTTAAAGAGTTCGCAGAGAGTAAGGCGCGTAATATAGCGCAAATTATGAAAAGAAAAAAGGTACCTCACTCATTTCTCAATTATGACTGGACAAGGGGCTGCGTAGCTTTTGGTCTTTTATCTTCCACATTACCTCAAGGGTCGTAGTCTGCGTTATTCCGCAGTTTCTTAAAACATAGATTTTTGCTTTGCTGTACCTCATTTTTACGGAACAATTTTCGCAGGCTGAACCGCTTAAAAGGGTATGTGCTGAGCTAAAGGCCTAATGGAAGACTGTCTAGCTCAGAAGAAAGGCAAATATTAAGCCAGCGGGCTTAAACGCAGTAATAATAAAGAGCAATTGTGGGGGATCTCTTGAGAATAGACTCAGAACAGTTAGGAGTAATCCAGAGATTAAAGATTTCGATGAGAATAACAAGAGCTTTGCTTCAATGCTTCAATGGTTGCACATCGTTAAACCCGAATAGATGCGCGAGCTATTTTAGCCGGCAATTCATACTGCACTCTCCGGCCGACACATCCAAGCGGCGTGCTACCAGACGGCTTGGCCAATCTCATCATTCCTGACAAGTGGAAAGCAGGGATAGTTGTCCCACTACTGAAACCTGGGAAACCCGCCAACCACGGGGAATCTTATCGTCCGATAACTCTCCTTTCCCCAGTAGTGAAGACACTTGAAGCCCTCCTACTCCCACTCTTCACGAAACACCTGGCCCCAGCCCCACATCAGCACGGCTTCCGTTCTACGTTACCGGAAGGACTCGGCTTTTTCCCGTCCAAGGGCTGCCGCCCCAGGATACTAGCCCTGTCTAGTGAACCGTATATCACACCACCCCTTACGTCCCAGGAGCAAATCTTCGCAGCAATCCTGCTCCAAATGCTTCTCCTCAGGGCTGGAATCGAATCCAACCCAGGGCCAGAAGTATTCTATTGCTGCGTCTGCCACAAACGGTTTCACCCGAACTCCACCTCGGTTAGGTGTAACAAGTGCAACGGGTGGAGCCACCTTAAGACCTGTTCAGGCCTTAAGTCACACAGGGAGTGGTCCACACGGTATGTGGCCACGTGTTGCTCCCGCCAGCAGGCGTCTGATGCCTCCACGGCTACTACTCCCCTGATAGGCCGGCACTACCAACCGCCACCACAACCCACACCTCCACGGTGAGGAGCCTATCGGAGCAACACAACTCCCCCTCAACCCCTCCCCCCCCTTCCTGCTCCAACCCCAGTGCGGGGACAAACCAGCAGCTCCTGGTCCCCTTCACAGTCTGTTCCGTGTATCAGACCGTAATACCTCGGAATCTGGTATCAGTCCAATGCAATTCTTGAAGGGCTAGTGCCATTTTCGGAGATGTTCCGGCCTGCGAACCCCCCGTGAGTGGACAACTGCCTACGTTGCCCCCTGCTGCAGACCTCTGCACCCACTACCGCCCCCGGAGGCGCGGCCACCCACCACCATCAGGCCGCAACAACCACAGTGGATTGCGCAGCAGGTCCAACGTGGACAACCCCGCGCGTCCCTCACCCCCCGAGTTACACAGACCTTACCGAGAAGCTTCAAGCTTCTACAATTTAACTGCAACGGACTCACGAATAAGGTCTACGAGATAGTTGACTTTATGAACCGGCACAGTATTAAAATAGCTTGGCATTCAAGCCTGCCAAATGATCGTAGGGGACAGCAACTGGCAGAGCAGATAGACGCTTCGACACTCCGCACTGTGGACGACGACGCCCCCACCAGGATAGTGGGCAATTGCAGCAGCTCGCCTGACCTAACAATAGCTAGCGCGGGTCTGATAAATAGCATAACGTAGCAACCTATGCTATCGCTTGCATCAGACCACTTGCCCATTATCGTCTCGATTGAGAGACCTGTCGAGCCACCGGTCCTATTTTAAGTTTAAAAAAGCTAATTGGGCCGGCGACACGGAATTTACCGAAGACACCTTCGCCCTTCTTCCCAGCCCCACCGATGTGCGCGCAGGCGAACGCGCATTCCGCAAGGTGCTCACAGCTGCTGCGGCTCGCTTCATTCCAGCTGGAAGTTTTAAGGACATTCGTCCCCATTTCCCAGCCGAAGCAGTCAGCTTAGCAAACGAGCGTGACCACCTACGCCAGGCCGATCCCGGGGATCCTCGCATAAGGGATCTCAATTTGGAGATCCGGCAACTGGTAAATCAACATAAGTGGACCAAATGGGTTGAGCACCTGAAGACCTGTAACCTCACTTCTGGGGTGAGTAAGCTCTGGTCCACCGTTAGGTCCCTGTCGAACCCGACGAAACACAACGACAAGGTGGCTATCACCTTCAGAGTTGCACTTCGTCGGACCCGAAGAGATGCGCGAGCTACTTTAGCCGGCAATTCATACTGCATCCTCCGGTCGACAGATCCCAACGTTGTGCCACCAGACGGTTGCACAAACTGCCATACAACAGTGCACCGCTTACTTTCACCAGCGACGAGGTTCAGGCGGCCATCAAACACATGAAACCATCAAAAGCCATTGGCCCCGACGGACTAAACATGCTGATGTTGAAAAATCTGGGTCCATTGGGAGTAGAATACCTCACTAAGGTCTTCAACCTGTCCATGGAAACTCTCATCATTCCTGATAAGTGGAAATTAGGGAGCGTGGTCCCACTACTGAAGCCTGGGAAACCCGCCAACCAAGGGGAGTATTATCGTCCGATAACTCTCCTTTCCCCAGTAGTGAAGACGCTTGAAGCCCTTCAACTCCCACTCCTCACAGAACACCTGGCTCCAGCCCCACATCAGCACGGATTCCGACGAGTGCATAGTACCACCACTGCACTCACCGCCATTAGCGCCCAGATAAACCGCGGGCTTAACCAAAACCGCCCCTGCGAGAGGACTGTCCTAGTAGCGTTGGACCTGAAGAAGGCTTTCGATACAGTCAGCCATTCCACGCTACTAGATGATATTTATCAGTCGACACTCCCGCCAGGGCTGAAGAGGTGGTCCGCAAACTACCTGAGTGGTCGTCACTCGTCGGTGATATTTCTAGACCAAACTTCAAAACAGAGAAAAATAAAGCAAGGAGTACCGAGGGTGGTGTCCTTTCACACTTGCTTTTTAATTTCTATATTTCGAAACTCCTCCAGCCACCAAAAGGAGTCTCACTGGTCTCATACGCCGACGACTGCACCATAATGGCGTCGGGCAATGACATTGATGGTCTATACGCCAAAGTAAATGACTATCTCGCCCGTCTTTCTCGCTTCTTCACTGCGAGAAACTTAAAACTTTCTCCCACTTAATCCACGGCGACCCTTTTTACCACCTGGACAAAGGAGGTCAAGCTGCAACTTCAGGTGCACGTCGATGATACCCCAATACCGACGGTAAATAACCCCAGAATATTGGGAGTCACCTTTGACAGCTTGCTCTCCTTCTCAGCGCACACAACCGCTATTGCATTGAGAGTACAGAATCGCAACAAGGTCCTCAAGTCGCTCGCCGGCAGCACTTGGGGCAAAGACAAAGAAATCTTATCGACGTTTAAAACAATAGGTCGACCGGTTCTGAATTATGCCGCGCCTGTCTGGTCGCCTGGAACCAGTGATACGCAGTGGACGAAGCTCCAGACCTGTCAAAATACTGCCATTAGGACCGCGACAGGATGTCTCCTGATGTCCCCAATTCAACACCTGCATAACGAGGCATAAATGCTCCCAGTAGTGGAGCATAACAAACTGCTCAGCAAGCAGTTCCTGCTTGGATGTTACCGCAGGTTTCACCCCTGCAGACACCTGTTCAAACCAGGACAAAACAGACAGACCACTCCAGGAGCAGACAGTGTACAGACAGATCATAAACGACATTCATCGGGAGACCCTTACCACCTTCTTAAGCTGCCGACTTCCGAATGCCGTTATCGGAGTCCAACCACCACCTATTGCAGACGAAGAGCTCCAGCTTCCCCGAAAGTCCCGCGTAACCTTGGCACAATTACGTTCTGGATACTGTAGCAGGTTAAACTCCTACCTATCCAGAATCGAAGACACCTAAACATATGTCCAGCATGTGAAGGCACCCCGCACGACACTAACCACCTTTTCACATGCCACCTAAAACCGACTCATCTAACACCCCTCTCCCTCTGGACCCAACCTGTCGAAACAGCATATTTCCTGGGCCTACCCCTAGATGAAGGAAGATGACCGGTGATATGCCTACACTGACGGGGCTACCAATGCTGTTAAAACAACAACAACAAACAAGGCTTTCATCAATATGTCGCTGCACTCGAAAAGCGTTTACAAGGCAGGCTCCAACTCTTAGCATCTAAGCTTAAGAAATTCAATACTTCGACCATTGAATTTTAAAAATCGAATGATGCATTTTTAGAGCGAAATTTGTGACTACGTAAAATCCACAAAAAGTTATATCTTGGCTGAAAAAAAATTTTGTGAAATTACTTATAGATTATGCAGCGAAAACATGTGCAATTTTGCAAGTATTTCAATTGCATATAAGAGTAAAATATTTCATTTGCTAACATTTGAATGATGTTTTATTACATCACAGCCTATTCTTAACACGTAGAAGGAAAACTTATTTTGTTTACGTAAGGGCTTCAAAATAAATGCGCGCGTCAAATTAGCTGGCTCCGTCTTGATCGGGCTTCTTACCGCAAATAAATGAAAGTTGTGTCTGTTCTGTCAATTTAAGTGAAAAAATGCACCGAATATCACCAATCGCTGAACAAAGTTATCATATAATTTGCCTGACAAAGCTTACGAAGATTTTAATGCAAATTTGTATGAAAATATGTTGCATACTTAGAGGATTGTATTGTTTTCATTGAAGGCGATAGAAAAACAATTTATTAACAATAGAGTTGCAGTAAGACAAGTGAAGGATATAACAAAAAAAAAATGCATGATTTGATAAACTCTGTCATTGGAATTTATAGCGAAAGTCTATAAAGCAGAATTTGAAGCGAATCCTTTAAGGTGAGTATTGAAGGTGCATTTAAATTTGCAATCAACAACTTATAGTCCATCATAGGCAAAATACAGTTGCCAAGCTTTCTATAAATGCGCCAAGGACACGAAATAAAACGTCTTAGCAATTATTGGGAAAATACAAACCGATATCACTGCTTTGAAGAACACGTGCCAAATACGATTTCGTTTTCACATTGCTAGATGACGAAACTTCTCAAAATTGAGCATTTCCTTAAGGCAGTCTCAAGCAAAACTAATCGCATACATACTCTATGTGGCTTGTGGTATGCCTCTTGAAAAGTGGTCGGCGATCGAGGCAAGAGAATAAACGTCGGATGCTGACGTCATTCAAAGAACGAAGGAATGGATGCTATTTAACGAGGCACTGGAACTGCAGCAATACCGCAACTCCGCTACTCTTTCGCAACTCTGTTACAGACACCCCGCCTTAATATTGCGGATATTCTGCGCGGTTTAAAGTGTTTTAGCTCTGATAAAATTCGAAATAAATTACGCAGATTTTTCAATTGTATCTCAAGACGATGTTTGTATAAATAACTCAAACAAGTTTTCAACTATAAATTTATATTGTGTTTTTACTCAATTTAAAAATGTCTATACGGTGAACGCAGATTTTATGGGCTCTCTGTGTATGATGTATTTGTATTTTGGAATCTAATCCAAAAAATCACACTTAAATGCATTCCTCCTTATCTCCTTATCGCCTTATAATTCATAATTAGCAGTTGAAAAGATTTCGCTCCAGACGTTTAAAATTTCAATAAAGCTTTAGTTTTAAATGAAGCAAATATTAGAAGGCTTGGAAAGTGGTGTCGTGGTATTGACAAAGGCGAGCTCGTCAGGAGGATGGTTCCATGTGTAGAAGTCCATGCAAGTGGGGAAAGTTACTGATCGCCATTCACTTGGGAATGGCCAGGAAGATTCTTCTGCATATGGTTCAAGCAGCTCACAACGGCCGGGATTAGCCCACGTATCCTCTGGGTAGCTTCCGAACATCCGTTAGGGAGTGAGCTAACGTGAGAAGGCGAAACATTCCAGGATAGCTGGTTGTGCGTTCGGTTTGGGACCCGACACTTAAAAATCGCCCCCCTATACTGATGACGACCCCTGCAAACGAACTAAGGATTATGATTTGAGGGCATGCACCTGGAATGTCCGGTCCCTTAATGGGGAAGGTGCCTCTGCCCGGCTGGTTGATGTCCTCGTGAGAGTAAAGGCTGACATCACTGCCATGCAAGAGATGCGATGGACGGGGCCAGGAAAGAAAACCATAGGACCTTGCGACGTCTACTACAGCTGCCATGTAAAGGAGCGCAAATTCGGTGTCGGATTTGTTGTGGGAGAGAGACTTCGTCGCCAAGTACTGTCGTTCACTCCGGTGGACGAGCGTCTCGCAACAATCCGCATCAAAGCCCGTTTTTTCAACATATCGCTAATTTGCGCCCACGCCCCAACGGAAGAGAAGGACGATGTGACCAAAGATTCCTTCTATGAGCGCCCGGAACGTTCCTATGAGCGCTGCCCCCGCCACGACATAAAAATCGTGGTTGGCGACTTCAACGCCAGGGTGGGCAAGGAGGGAATTTTTGGTCCCACAGTCGGAAAATTCAGCCTGCTCAACGAAACATCCGGCAACGGATAGAGGCTGATCGACTTCTCCGGGGCCCGAAACATGGTAGTCTGTAGCACCAGATTCCAGCATAAGAAGATTCACCAAGCCACCTGGCTGTCTCCTGATCGAAAAACACGAAACCAGATCGATCATGTTGTGATAGATGGAAGACACGCTTCTAGTGTATTAGATGTACGTACGATCCGAACACCCAACACCGACTCGGATCACTACCTTGTTGCAGCCAAACTGCGCACACGCCTCTGTGCAGCAAAAAACGTACATCTACCTACGCAAATAATGTTCGACATCGAAAAGCTGCAATCACAACAGACAGCCAGAAGATTCGCCACTCGACTCTCACTCCTGCTCTCAGAGAGCACTGCCCAACAAACCGGCATGCATGAGTAATGGAGCAACATTTCTCGTTCTCTACGTACCGCCGCCGAAGAAGAAATCGGATTCCGGCGAGCCCGAAAAAACAATGGGATCGCTACAGAGAGCTGAAAAAGGAAGAGAGACGTATTATCCGACAGAAGAAACGAGAGGCCGAAATACGTGAGTGCGAGGAGCTTGAGATGCTGGCCAATAGGAACAACGCCCGAAAATTCTACCAGAAAGTTCGGCGGCTTACAGAAGGTTTCAAGACCGGGGCGTTTTCCTATAAGAACAAAGACGGCGAACTGGTGACTGACGTACAGAGCAATCTTAAATTATTACTTCTCGAACCTATTAAACAGAGACAGCTGCGCATGTCACCGAGAAAGTGAAGATCCCGATACCCCAATCGTTGACGACGGAATTGCCGTTCCGCTAGCCGAACATGACGAGGTGAGAATAGCGATAACGCGGCTAAAGAACAACAAAGCCGCGGGCGCCGACGGACTGCCGGCTGAGCTATTCAAACATGGCGGCGAGGAGCTGGTAAGGTGCATAAATCCGCTCCTATGCAAAATATGGTCGGATGAAAGCATGCCTGCCGATTGGAATTTATGTGTGCTCTGCCCAATCCATAAGAAGGGCGATCCTGCAATTTGTGCCAATTACCGCGGGATTAGTCTTCTAAATATCGCCTATAAGGTTCTAGCGAGCGTATTGTGTAAGGCTGAAGCCCACCGACAACCAACTGATTGGAACTTGTCAGTGTGGCTTCAGACCTGGAAAGTCCACCATCGACCAAATATTCTCAATACGCCAAAGTAGGCAACTGAGCAGTAAAGTCCTCTCTCGACGAACAAAACTAACACTCTACAAGACTCTCATCATGCCCGTCCTAACGTATGGCGCCGAAGCTTGGACGATGACAACATCCGATGAAGCGACGCTTGGAGTGTTCGAGAGAAAGATTCTGCGTAAGATTTTTGGACCGTTGCACGTTGACAACGGCGAATATCGCAGACGATGGAACGCTGTATGAGCTTTACGACGACCTAGACATAGCGCAGCGAATAAAGATCCAGCGGCTATGTTGGCTGGGTCATATCGTCCGAATGGATACAAACGCTCCGGCTTTGAAAGTATTCGATGCAGTACCAGCTGGTGGTAGCAGAGGAAGAGGGCGGCCTCCTCTGCGTTGGAAAGATCAGGTGGAGAAGGGCCTGGCTTCCCTTGGTGTGTCCAACTGGCGCCGGTTAGCACGAGAAAGAAACGACTGGCGCGCTTTGCTAAACTCGGCCAAAATCGCGTAAGCGGTTATAGCGCCAATTAAGAAGAAGAGAGCTCGTCACTAGAAAGTGCATAAAGGAGCGATTAGTGAGGCGGAATGTGTCCAAAATATTAAAGTTTGCAGTGGAATAAGTAAAAAAGAACATTATCAAGTATACATTAAATAGAAATATTCGACCTATCAGTTTAAGCGCTGCTATCAAATTAATTTATGTTCAGTCTTTTGCATTTATTTTTATATGAGTTCGAATAACATTTGTTGATGTGTCTTGTTAAAATAAAAAAAAATGAATTTATGAAACAAAAAGGATTTGCAAAAATTACTTCGTTAAAACGAATTTTGTGGACAGAAAAATACTAAAGTGACCAACAGCCACTCACTAAGGCTTGCCACCGTATATATATTTTTCGTTTTGTTTTAGAATTTCATTAAAATGTATTAATTTTATTTTTTTGTTTTAGAATTTGAATTAAATTTATAAATTTTTTTTTGTGTGCTTAAAGCAAGACTGCACAATAACGCTGACTTTAGCAATAAACGAAAAAAAATCTTGTTTTTGTTTTTTACATCACTAATGTTACGGCGGTCGCCGTAGCTGAATGGGTTGGTGCGTGATTCCCATACGGAATTCACATAGAGAACGTCGGTTCGAATCTCGGTGAAACACCAAAATTAAGAAAAATGTTTTTCTAATAGCGGTCGCCCCTCGGCAGGCAATGGCAAACCTCCGAATGTATTTCTGCCATGAAAAAGCTCCTTATAAAAATATCTGCCATTCGGAGTCGGCTTAAAACTGTAGGTCGCTCCATTTGTGGAACAACATCAAGACGCACACCACAAATAGGAGGAGGAGCTTGGCCAAACACCCAAAAAGAGTGTACGCGTCAATTATATATATGTGGGGACACCACAAATAGATTAAGCTTATTACATTCTTAATAGTTATCCTTTAATGTATTCATTCTTAATACTTTGAAATGCAACCAACTTCTCATTCTTTCGCTTTGTACTGTTGAGCTAATAAACGATATAATTTTCGGTCTCATTCTTTTTGGATCGAGCCGTACAAGTGAACACATCGTTTTCGCTATTCACTAGCTCCCACATATATATATAATGTTAACGTTAAATGCTTAAAGAAAAATTTTCGTTTCACAAATTGTCAAAAAATGCTTAGTTTTGTTAATTATTACAAACATTTGTTAACAAAAAATTATCAAAAAATTTCGTTTCTACTTAAACTGATGGCCCTGTTTGCCTGATGGCAAAAGCTTCTCTTCAGATTGTAAAAGGCATAATTGTAGTATCCGTTACGATAAACAATAATAAATAATATTTATTTAATACAATAGCGGGGACATTGGGTCCAAGAAGTGAAGATTGAGTGGTACGAGGGCCAATTCATGGGAAAATTTTATAGTGTTACATTTTCAAGGGGTTGTATAAAAGATACCTTTTAACAGCAACAGGAGCAGCAGCAGCTTCTCCAACGAGATAAAAACAACGACGTCAGCATTAATTAAAGATATATTTAGACTTAAAAAACTCACAAGTCTTATACGCACAGTCTCCTTTCTTAAACAAAAACATGAAATAAATAAATATGCTACACAAATCCCATACATATTTTCTTAAGCAAATGAAAAAAAATTATTTTTGGTATTTTCTTTTGATATCGAGGCCACAAAATTCATAAAGTTAATACTTTTTATTGCTCTCAATTATTCAAACGAAATTGTTTTTATTTTTACCATCAACAAAAGAAAACAAATTTCAAATAATTATGCAATCAATGCTTTTTTGTTTCTTTCGTTGTACATCCTTCAATTCCGCCATTAACTGTACAAGAGTTCGTTAAAATAAAGCATTTCAGTATAGATAAAGCTGCTACCGAAATTTCTAATTTAAAATTAAGGAAGAGTCCAGGGTTCGACTTAATAATGAAGTGTCATCTTACCGGCCAATCGCTCTGCTTCCAGTAATGGGTAAACTATTCGAAAAGCCGTTCTCCAAACGCTTAAAATCTATAATCGCACGTAGAAACATCATACCCTCAGTTTGGCTTCCGGGAAAAACACTCTACCGTCGAACAAATACACAGGATAACACATACAATAGAAGACGCGCTAGAGAGTAATAAGGTCTGCTCAGCAATATTCCTTGACGTTGCCCAGGTATTTGATAAAGTATGGCACGAAGGAATACTTTGTAAATTAAAAGCCCTTCTTCCGTTGCAGTTCACTGACATTTTGGAATCGTATATAACAAATAGGTACTTTAGAGTAAAGCAAAAGCAGGCGTATTCGGAAATAAAACAAATATTGGCCGGAGTACCACAAGGCGGCATACTCGGCCCAGTACTGTACCTACTCTATACCGCAGACCTGCCAGTACCGAAAATGTGCAAAGTAGCTACATTCGCTGACGATACATGCATCTTAGCTGTTGGATCAACTGAAAACGAATCCATCCAGAAACTGCAGAAGTCCATTGACGAACTAGTCACATGGACTGAAAATTGGAACATAAAGCTAAACGAAACCAAATCAGTTCACGTGGATTTTACAATACTAATAAAAAAATTATCTACAAACCAGTTCATATTTTGTCAGCAATAGTGCCAAATGCTTAGTATCTAGTATGCAAAGTATCTAGGCATAACTTTAGATGTAAAGCTCAAGTGGAAAGAGCACGTGAAAATCAAAGCTGTTGAGCTGAATCTAAAGACGCAAAAACTCCAATGGCTAATTGGCAGAAACTCTGAGCTATCAACTCAAAATAAACTCCTCATTTACAACCAAGTGCTAAAGCCGGTGTGGACCTATGGTCTCCAATTGTGGAGATGTACTGCAAAGACCAACATCGACATTATACAGCGCCTCCAAAATAGAGTAATCAGGGGAATCGTTAAAGCTAAGCATGCTCAAGCATGCTGAAAAGTTAAAAAAACACATTAACGAAGAAGCTTCCGTACTAAGCGATGAAGCAACTGTAAAAAGAAGATTAAAAAGAAAGAAACCTCAAGACTTAGTTGTAAATATTGTTTAAGCTACACTTCAAATAGTGAAATGAAAATTACTTATTAGTTTTATACCAGGTGTAATCTATATGGAATATAAATAAAAATTTATAACATTTCAATAAAAAAATCCTTCAATTAACGTTGTTGATGCCGTTCAAGATTCATGCTAATGGTGAAAATCTGTGAAATCGGAGTTTGACTAGACTTGTCTTACACGACAAACACCGACACATAAATGTAAACGAAAATGCTTAAAGCAAACACCTCACCACTGTGAGTGAAACAACAAAACAGAAATTTCTTTGCTCTCCGGCGACCGTTACATTAAGAGGTAGATATGACGTTTATACTCGTATTGTTCCAGTACAAAAAAACAAAAAAAAAAAACAACAAAACCGTAAAGAATTTTTGAGCATTTGCCAACATTCGCTCTGAGAGAGGCAAATATCACAAAAGTACAAGAACGGAAACATAATAAGAACTATTAAGTTTCTATGAGACATAATTAAAAAAAAATTAAAAATGGAGAATTGCCAATCGTTTACAAAAATGTGAAAACTAAGTGTGTAGTAGTTTCACAATTTTCTTATGATGACTTAATTCTGTTTCAACTTTTTCGCTACAGATTTTTCTAAATGCAGTTTTTTTTATATTTATTTGCTTTTGCACAGCAGCTAATATAGCTAATTTTCACACGTTGAAATTCGTGCAGCAAAAGCTCACAAATTCCCCTCAAAATGAAATATCACTTTGCGCTCTCAGCTTCCCCTTGTATGTAAGGTTTTTGAGTGCAACAACAGCAAACGAAGAGTAACGCGGCTGATAGAGAATGATAGGTCATAGAACTGGCCTGTAATGTTATTAAAAGAGTTGGATGCTGCATTTAGTCGTAGACTTGATATTTTAATCATGAGACATTATTTGGTAAATTTTTGGTGAATAGGTAATAGTCTAATTTGCAATGCCCCTTGTGGAGAGATTGGCACGTGAATAAGGCGGCTGTTAGCAACGGAAATGAGTTGGTGAGCTTGTGCGTTGTGTGAATTGGATTTACTGAAAATCCTTGTTGGTACTGAAAATGCAATGTACTCTGCCAGTGAGGGTAAATCGTAAAAGGGTCCAATAAATATTTTTAGTTTGAAACTTGCGATAAAATTATAGAAGCTGGGTTTAAGAGGTCTTAGAAATATTTTCTGATGCTTTTTTCAGCTGTTATGGCGGGCATAACTAATATAAAATTACCATTTTTGAAATATATTTAAAAAGAACAACAAAGTAAAGATGTTTCAACGATGGCAATTATTTTCGTCTCATATCTTTTCTCAATAAAGCGAACGCACCAAATATCGTTTTATTAATTTTATATGGACAAAATGCGCAACACCGTGAGGGGGAAAAAATAACAAATCATTGGGAATTTAAGAAACTACAAGCTTGCACTTTATTACACTAAAATTTAATAAGCTGTAAAACTGCATACCAAAAATCTCACAGAAACCCTAATTAAAGACCGTGGAAATGAGATGAAAAATTTGTGGAATTTTTATAATTTCTGCTTAAAAAATAACAAATCTAAAAATATACAAAATATGGAGTATTAAAAAAAATATTTTCAAAATTGGTCAAAATGTTGTTGTGCTACCACTTTGTCGCGGGGCGTCACTAGTCAACAGCAGATCACCTTCATTTTTTAAAAGCCTATTGAGCTAGACTCGAAACCTCTTAACTGATAATATCAATGGTTCACCTTCTACTGCATTGATAAGAGCAGACATCAGCCTGATCCAGAAAGCTTCTAATATCTAGAATAGCTAAGTTAAGTGACCCACTTTACTTTTAATGCTGAAATCGTCTTTGCATGATGTTATGTAAATAAATAAAATGATAAGCTCAAATTGCAAACGACTATCCAACAATTTTTTTTTTTGTTGCTCCGCCATATTTATTGACAGTATTTTGCTCGGTACCACTTAACCTAAACGTGACTTCTAAGCAACATTAACTCAGTTGTTTTGGACCAATTTTTTATTACGTTTTTTTTATGCCAATTACCTACATCTTTTCATATCTTGACTACCAGTCGTAGTCGCCAAAGCAGCAGCATAAAAGAAATTTCATGCCCAAAGAAAATGAACTGAAGCAAGAAAGTGAGCGAAAAGCATTGGATATTGGAGCCAGTAAATCAAGCAAACAAATTGGTTGCTTGCTGATACCGCCCCATTAGCCTCAGCGGAGACCTCTGCTTTTGCGTCATGATTGCCGCATTTGCGGTTATTGTTAGAAACGGATGAAATGTAATGCGATTGTGGATAGCTAATAGCACTTCAATATACTTATCCATATTCATTGCTCTTCATCTCGCAAAGTGTGTGTGTATGGTATACAATATGGTAATATGGATGTGTGTATTTTGTTTACAATTTTCTCCTGCAAATCACTGCTATCACTTAATGGTAATAATAGGAATAAAATTCAATGGTTTCAATAGCTAATTTGTGGCCTCGCTTAGCCTGCTAAGCTCCGATCAACTCAATTTACCCCTACTTTTTGCTCAGCCAGCCTGCCGACTCCCCCATTGATGGGTTATTTAAATGCTGCACCACCACACTGGAATTCAGCGGCAAATCAATTTTGCCCCTCTTTAACTCTTGGTATTTTTCTCAGCCTGGTTTGAAGCAAATTTGAGTACGAATACATTTGTCGTATAAATCTGGATATGAATTCTGGGTACTTATCTATGTATGTAGGGGACTGTCATTTGCCTAAATTGATTTCATTACTCTTTTGGCTCTTCACATACGTAAGTACACACACTCCTGCAAAGTCTCCTTTGCAGTACATAATTTCTAAATATTTGATATGAAAATATGCCCAGATTTAGGGCTCTTGACTATTTCTGAATAAATTTGTGCACACTCGAGCTTGACTTGTTTACAGTAGCACAGAAAACAAACTATGTGAGATATCACGCTGAAATTTGCCATGTAAGCTTATAACAGTCCTATCAAAAAACAAAAAATTTATTTTTGCCATATGTCATCCGCGGGCCGTTTTATTGATAACGTCTCGTTCATATTTGAGCAGAAGGTACATTTTTTGTTATAATTTTTGCAATACACCCGTCCTTCGATTCGTTTCTTTTTTTTTTGTTGCTGAGCCTGCTCAATAATCACCTTAGTAAAGATTAACTACCGAAACGGTGAGAATTTGTTGTGTTTTTTTACTCTTATTTTATAAAATAATAGATAATAACAAAAATAATAATACATCCTCGACAAAAATATGTATAGATAAAATAATTCCATGGTAGATTGCACCTTTGACTTTGGGAAGTTTTCTTTTTAAACTATACAATATTTTATGGTATTGGAGTGGAGTTACGAGTATTGCAGAGATGGTTTGAAAATGTACCTATCCCCTGTCCTACCAAATCACTCTCTCACTTTGTCAACAGCAAAAAACTAATATAGTGTAGAAAACAAAAAAATTCATTATGGTGGGAATACCTCTACTGAACAATTTTCTCCTAGCCATCAACGCACTCCGAACAGCTGCCCAATGACGTTAAGCACTGCAATTACTTGCCGGTAGAGCTCACTGCTATCGGTGAAATCAAAGGAAGAAAAGGTGAAAAAGATGCAAAAACATATTGTGGAGAACTGCACCGGAGAGTTAAGAGTGAGAGCCTACTAACGACAAGCAAGATACTCACATCTATTGAGCAGCATACTTATCATACATATGTAAATAGTTTTAGTATATCATACACTGTGACATAGATGATTAGATGGGAAACTCTTTCTCTCGTGAGAGCGGTGAAAAATGTGCATTTTTTATAACATTTGCCAATATTGCCACATCGGTAGAAACATGAATGGGGTATTTTTAAACAAAAATTGGTAGTTTTTAGTTTCCACACTACCATTGAGGTTAGTATTTAGTGTGCGGGTGCCCAATAGCCTTATGTCACTCGTAAACACCTACATATACTAAAAATAAGCACAATCCGTATGAAATATGTACATAAATAAGCAAAAAATTTAAAAATTTATATGCAAATGAAATTATTTAAAACTGAAATACAAAAGCAATTTGGTAATAATAAAGTAATGAACACGAAAAACATAAGTTATAATTAAAAACATACATATTGCGATTTTTTAATATAATATAACACAGAAAGTGGGTAACCAAAAAAAAAACAAATCTCAAACAACGAGCAGAATAAATTAAAGCAGATTACCTTCAATAAAATTACATTATGTACATAAGACTAATTAAAAATAGAAGTCGAAAAGGATATAACGAGCTTTGGATTCTAAAAACTCACTTCAATTCAAATTATTACATTTCAATTGAATTAATTTTAAGACAAATAATTATAAACATTTCAACACGTCATTTCTCCATTAAGCAAAAACGAACTGTTTTCGTCAGTTATTTTTGGCGCGTTTCTTCTGGCAGCCCAGCAAATAGAACGAACCGAACCCACGACCACTCGTGCTCGTATATGCAGTATATCCAGAGAACATATACAAATTGTACATAATTCTAGGCTGATTTGCCGAAGAGGCGAATGCGTGGTGGAGTCAAATATTCGTATTATTTGTAGGTGTAAACAGCGCGCGTGCGTATACTCATACACGAGGGATATCTGCAGGTGTGCTTATGAATATAATTAGGAAGATAAGTAAGCAAGATTATTGGGAATGAGCTTGTTCGTGTGTTTTACTTGCCACAAATATTTTATTTTGCTATAAGTATATTTAATAATTTTTATTTATTTATTTAAGAAGTGAGTCTATTGGAAGTTACAAACATCGGAATCTACCTGTTTTTACAATGCAAACTTAAAACCAACAATTTAGAAAATTTTATTAATAAATTTAAAAGTAAATAAAATGTAATGTACCTGAACTTAAAATAAACTTTTAGAAAAATATAGGAATAGTCAGATAGCCTGTTGGGTAGCTGCCCGTTTATTATTTACTGCTTCGTCTTATGTTTTATCATTTCCCTTCTTATAACTTTGAAAATTTTTAACTATAAATCCTCTTTTATCTTATACTAGCGTACCCTCGCCCACTTCGCTAGGCGATAAATTCAATGATTTGCTGAAAGAGAATAAAATTAATACGAAACAAAGCAAATTCTTTGATACAATTTAATTCGAACTTTATTGTAACACTTTTTGGTAAACAACGTTTTTGGTTTTTCCATCTTTCGCGTAAATGAATAATGACGATGGTTTGCCTACTCGTGAGCAAGCTGCATACAATTGTCCATGAGAAAAAATTGGGTTACCTAAATTAATGCCGCACATTTGTAGAGACTGCCCTTGCGCCTATTAATTGTCATAGCGAAGGCAAGGTGAATAGGGAACTGCAAACGTTTGAAATCGAATGGTAAATCCGTTGGAATCAGTGGAATTCTGGGTATCGAAACGTCTTCTCCTTCTTTGTACTTCCCTTTCAAAGTCTGGTACCGTTGGAAAGTCGTGGCACATTAATGTTGCGCAGCATAATAATCGATGCTCCCATTTTTAATCGTAAATTATGAGGTGGTAGGCCTGGCAAATCGAGTGAGTTTAAGAATTCAGTTGCATAATTTACGACATCATCTTGATCAGTAAATAGTGGCCATTGACTTACTTGTATGCAACTATGTCAGCAGGTATTTGATCCAAAATAGCTACATTTATATCATTTACGTCCTTATTTTTCCCAGCTAAAATTGCTCTTTCGCTGAGCCAATCATTGTTTTTGTAGTGTTGAACTATGTTTGGAAATACACTCTGTATCAATGCCTCTTTAGACTGTGCAAAAGTGCAGAAATTGTTAGGCAATGTAATCATTCCTGTTGGATCGACAGACATTTTGTCATTTCCCATTTTCAGTAATTGGTGTGAAAATTCAGCTGCTGACGGATCGTTCTGTAGTAGAACACGTACGTTTGTGGTAAGTGTAAGCGTGTTTACATGTCTCCATAAATACGATGATTTTAAACATGCATTGATTTCATCTGCGGCCGTAGATTTTGGGATCACAGGTAACGTTTGCCTGAAATCATGGCCATACGATGAGCTTACATACTTTAAGAACTTTTGCCATTCCAGATGTTTTCGAAATATTGCATGTTGGTGTTTCATTTACCTGCATATTCAAAGGCAACTTTAATGCAGAATGTGCTGTGCGACCGCCTTCAAGTAATGTAGCCGCAATTCCGGAAATAGCGAGTGCCAATGCACTTTTACTTACTTTTTTTCTAAAAAAATTCTAAACAAACAACGTAATAAATTTAGAATTTTGTGTTCCCGAAAAAACAGTATTGTTTTTATTGTATTAACTGAAAACCAAAATGTTGCAAAAAATCAAAACAAAATTGTTTGTGTTCATTTGGTCCATATGTTCCATAAAAAGTTGATATGGTAAATAATATGCAGGGTCTGATACACGCAAATTTCCATTGACCATTATAGTGACAAAATTATCGATCACCAATTCCAACAGGATTTCAAAATCAGAGTTGGAATGAGTTGTTGTGTGGTGTACTTCTGAAAAAAATGAGAAATAAACAAAATAAATCTAAAAATTCGAATTCTAACTTTATCTTGTGTATGTTCTTATTACCTTTGAATTTTTCCAATGAAGCACCATTCATTTTAAATTTTCCAAGAATTTTTTTTATCATTTCGCGTTTCTTTCCTTTTTCATTCGATTCCAACATTTGTTCATAGCCGAAAACATCGTTTGCAAACGCATTCATTTCCATATAGAATTGGTCAAAGAAAGCATTACTCAATTGAATTGAAACATTATTTTCATAAATACTTAGGACCTTAACTAATGCACCTTGGTACATACCTAACGCAGATATTCATCGCGACCTTGACATCGATACTATTGATGAAACAATACAAAGCGCTAGCAGAAGACACATAAATAGACTATTAACGCATACAAATCCTATGATGAGAAAACTACCAAATAAAAAAAAATCTACCCAAAGTCGGCTTAACCGTCAAACACCAACAGATCTTGCAAAATACTTGTAATCAATTGTCAACTAATCGTATATATCATTGTTTGTTAACCACTTGTTTTTAAATAATATGTATATATTTCTTCTAAATGAGCTTGGGGGCATTGGCCCTTCAATATCACTCTCATTCCATCTTTTTGTAAATCAAATTACTTATTGTCTAACGACAGGTGTAATATTTTATGGAAGAAATAAAAAAAAAAAAAAAATTTTCATTCGAATCATTTGAAATTTCTGTATACAATACATTTCTGTATCACAATACAAATACAAAAAATTCAAAAAAAGTTGTACACATAAAATGAATGTCGATTCGAAACTTACTTTAATCTAACAATCGAGCAAGTTTTGTTTTGGACAATATTTTGATTTTTTCTTTTTTTTATATGAAGAAAATATTTAAAAGAAATTTTTTTTTGCTAAAAACCTTCCCCTAGTGGCTCCCTATAATATGAAAAAAGAACGAATAAAATTGGCCTCGTATCGGCCCAAAAAAATGCGGACGAACGAACATCATTTCATTTTTATATATATAGAAGATTATCATTAACTGCAAGAGCCATTTGAACTTCTCCTCATACCATTGGTATTTTTTTATTCTTTTTTTGTATTTTTGATCATAAAATTGTTAAATAGTTAAAATTAAGTTTTACGACTTCTTCACCTGATTTGAAATAAGTAGGTAGGTAGGTAGGTAAGATGGCAAGTGTACCCCAGGTACACTACAGGTAGCACTTACGAGCCGTTTTGATACCATAATGTGGACCACTACCTGTGAAAGGATTAAGGGAGGAGATAAAACCGTCTACAGCCATCCAGTGCTATTGATGTAGCGGAGGAGAGAAAAGGGATCTAGGCTGGAAAATTTCACCAAGTCATCCCCAAAGGGGACGCTGAGGAATCTCAAGCGCCTAGCCGCCAGAGCCGGACATTTGCAGAGAAAGTGTTCCACAGTCTCTTTCTCTGCAGAATCTCCACAGCTTCTGAAATGGGGGTTGTATGGAATTCCAAGCTTCTCCGCATGAGTGCCGATCACCCAGTGACCCGTGATCACCGCAATGAGTTTGGAAATTGAATGGCGGGGGTTCCCATCACCTAAAGCGTTCTGTTTATATCGTATTGAGGCCATACTGTTTTCGAAATAGCACACGATGACTGTCTTGCGCTTTTTCTAGAAAGAAATTGTGTTGTTTCCCTTTAACGACGGCCAAGGAGATACCGCTGTCTGAGAAGGGGGCAGCTGGATCCGGTTCTGCCGCCCCCTTCCTAGAAACACATCGGCAATTTCATTTCCCTCTATATTCCTGTGCCCAGGAACCCAGATGAGGGAAATGTTTCCTGCACGTCCGAGACGTTTAAGTTCCTCCTTGCAGGAGTTCACGAGAAGAGAGCTGCAATATGGCGACGACAGTGCCTTGATTGCAGCTTGGCTATCGGAAAAAATATTAATGTCTCCCTCCCAACAGCGATCCCGAAGCATTTTGCATGCCTGCAGGATCGCGAAGACCTCTGCTTGAAAAACGCTGCTTGTCTCCGGCAGTTTAAAGGAGACCGAGATGATTTAGAGTAGACCCCCGCTCCCACTCCAGACTCCATTTTGGATCCGTCAGTCTTGCCTGCTCGGAAAGATAGCCCTAGCACAACCCTCAAAGCACAGTTTGCGGATGGAGAGGTCGGTGCGAATTTCAGAGAAGGAAGGGGAGATCTGCTTCAAGATGCTGCTATGGCCTACAGGGAGTTGTCTCCCAAGGCCAAACTCCTTCAGCCTAATAGCACTCTGAGCAGCAATGTATTTAACCTGCAGATCCACAGGAATTAAGTGGAGAATAACGTTGAGCACAGCGGCGGGACCTGTTCTACAGGCCCCATGAACCAAACTAGGCAACCGTATGTCAAAATTGGCAGAACCACTGAGTTGTACATCCAAAGTACGACACGTGGCTTAAGACCCCATTTTTTGCCGAACATAGATTTACAGGCGTAGAAGGCTATATTGGCCTTCTTAACCCTTTCGACCCCAATGTTGCCTGTGAGCAACTTCGGCAGTTTAACAGCTTACGGAAAGCGTTCGTTTTGTTTTTGTCTGTTCGTTATAAATGATAACGGTACTTTTATGTATCTACTCAAAATGTGAGCAAAAAAAATATCAGTTGTAGATCATTTAGCGAAGTTATGTTGAATAAACAGCAAGTGCAGCGCAGAAAATATTGTTGTGAAATTCAAAAGAGTTTTTAAAGTGAGTGATTAACTTTTATAATAATGAAAAAAATTAAAAAGTTTATATGCCATGTTTTTTAGCAAGGATTTAGCTTTCTGAAACTGAATTTAAATTTGATTAGCTAAAAATATTAACCAGGTGAGTAATTTTCAAAGTTGCAATGTTGCCTGTGGGCAACCTTGGGCCATTGAAGTAATAAATATTTTTGTACTTAGTTATGAGACCGAAAGAGAAAGGATTGTCAGATGACGACATTGAGAGGATTGTTAACTTTGATTGGGATGCCTCTTCTGACGACGAAAGTGATGACGAGATGGATGACATTTCTGCAGTGCTACAGAAGAATTTGGAAGGGATCGTGCAAAGAGGGGAAACTAGAAGAATGTGAGCCGAAATCTTGTGTGGCTGATAATTGCTTTGAAAAAGTTGACCCCAAGACACTAAAGTGGGAAAAAAGGCCATTTGCACCTTTGGAGACCAGTTGGGAAGAAAATACTTTGAAGGTCGACGATGTGATGATGCCAGTAGAATATTTCTGCACTTTTTTTAATAGCCACAAGGTCAACCACCGTTCAAATAAGTGGTACATACGAATCTTCTATTGGTGCCTCGGAACATCCGTAACAAAAGCATGGCTATTGTATAGAAAGCATTTAAACTTGATAAACCCGAGACAAAAGCATATTCCTCTAATAAAATGTCAACTAGAAATTGCTCATGAGTTGCTTACTGCCACTACTTCGCTCGGAAAAAGGAAAGGCAGACCATCGAATGTTGAAAAAGCTACCTCGATAGTATCCCTGAGCTCCCCATCAAGCAGCGTATCTTCCCAACAGTCCAAAAAGTACAGGTTCCAACCGAATCCTTCAGTCTCACAGCGTTACGATAAAATGGAACATTGGGTAGTCTTTAGTCAAAAGGGACGTTGCAGATTGTGCAAGACAGGAACCCCAATGTCCAAATGCCTTAAATGCAAAGTCCACCTTTGCTGTAATAACAATAAAAACTGTTTTTTGTCATATCATACCTAATTTTTCAAAATAAATAAAAATCATTAAAAGTTGTTCGAAAGGAAAAATTTGTTTATTTAGTATACCACCATTGCCCAAAGTTGCTCACAAGCAACTTTCGGTAGCGCTCAAACCGTGGGGCGTGACGACTCAAAATTTTGGGCAACTGCTTCTTAAACAAATACAAAAGGATTAAAATTAAAAAAAAAAATTTCGTTCCACAGGAAAAAAGTTGGGGTCGAAAGGGTTAACTCGATTTTCTATGTGCAGCTTCCAGTGGAGTATAACACCAAGATACTTGACTTCCGTTGAAAGTGTAAGACACTGGTTGTTAAGTCTAGGAATCTTAAAAGGTGGAGGCTTATATTTTCTGGTGAATAGCATCAACTCCGTTTTGTCTGAGACCGCAACTGGCGGCCCATCTGCTGAGTGTAGCCAGTGCACCTTCCAAAATTTCAGCCATTACTGATGGGAAGGGACCTGAGACCATTAGGACCAAATCATCGGCATATGCTACCACCTTTACCCCACCCCTGTTTAAGCGAGTTAAGGCTTCATCTACAGCTACTAGCCAAGGGAGAGGCGAGAGGACGCCGCCCTGCGGTGTGCCCCTCTGTACGAATCTGGTGATTCTAGCCCCTCCTGCTACCGCATTTATTTCCCTACCACCAAGCAGGGACGAGATCCAGAGGTATATAGGTCTTTGAAATAAGTAGTTGCGATAAAAACATTTACAGCATTCGGTACGCCGTAGGTGCTCTCGTTAGACTGAGAGGGACTGCGCCACAATTCAAAATAGAAGTAAATACAAAAACTTGTAAGCAAGCTAAATTTAAATAAAGCGAAAAACTCTCAACATCTTTTCGCTTTATTTGGGCAATGAATTTATCATAGTTTTAAGTATGCTTATGCACTCAGAGTTGCTTCAGCCTAACGCAACGCTCTCAGGAGCAGCAGTTTTTGTGATCAGCGGAGAGATATCTATCGACCTCATAGCTCTCGGGTCACGGAGTCTTCCGGAAATACCTACATCGCATGTGCAAGGTAAGTGACGCCATGTGCATATACTGCGAAGCACCGAGCGGTAACGCCGAACACAGGTTTTGTAGTTGCGGCAGATGGCTCGCGGAAAGAGATAACCTGAGGGAGCAGATTGCCGACATCGCGCCTACCAATGTGATCGGCAAGATGCTTGAACGCGAGAATAACTGGAATTCGGTTAAAAAATACGTTGAAGGCGTGTTACAGAGAAAAAAGATAGACCTCAACGCAGTACAACAAAGCGTAGCCTCACAGACAGAGACATAAGTAGACGAGGATTTAGCATGAAGCTGGCTACAAGCATGGTGGACGCAGTCGTGGTTGAATAGAATTGGTTTATTTCATTGACGTCGTTCTGGGCTCTCCCGAAGTAATTCCAAAAGTAGTGCCGGGAATTTCAGTGACAGACAGGCCCCACTGAAGGCCCTAAAGAACGCGACGCAAAACTCGAAGATTGTTCACGAATGTAAAAGAGAAACGTAATTCTGTTGCAAGGTAGAACAGGTTTGTACTTATATGGGTTCCAGGACACTCCGGTGTTCAAGGAAACGAAATTGCCGATGTATTAGCCAACCGTGGATCAGCGGTTCGCTCACAGGGACCAGAGCCAATTATCGGAATCAGTTTTGCAGGAAACATAAATTGGACCCGCGATTATGTATGCAATTTACATGAAGTGGGATAGTCCGGTCTATAACGCTGCAGAACTGCAAAGTATTTCGTGACAAGTTCGAACAGAAAACTGTTGGACTTTCTTCTAAAACTTGGATGGAAACACGTTCGGGTTGTGTCGGTATTGTTACAGGGCACAACTCATGGGGTCAGCAAACGACCAGCATTGGAATCATTTAGGACCCGATGTGCCTGTCTTGCTTGCAGGAGGCGGATAGCACTGAGCACTTTATCTTTGAGCGTCCTGCCTTTGCTAGAGCAAGGCTACGAATTTTGGGTTCGTTCTCTAAAACTGGAGGATATTTACAGATTTTCCAAAGAACTAACTACCTGTTTGTGTCTGTCTCTATTTTTTCCTATCTCTTTCACTGATACTTTTCTCCGTTCGTTCTTGCCTGTCTACCCTCTTTCCAGAGTTCTAAATACAATGGGCTTTTTAGCCTGAATGTTTTAGAAGCCACCAAGTATTTTGGTGTTCCTTGGCTCGACCATTTCAATGCCAATATGATGGGAATTATTATTTTAGGAAGAAGGACTTAAGTAAGCCATTTCTATCAATACTCAATTGCCGCTTTTAAGATTGCACATCCTCAGCGTAATATAGTATTATAGAATGGAAGTTAATATCGAGTTTTTTAAGATTTTTTTAGAGCGCTAGTTTCATTAAAGTTATTGGAAATTTTTTTTTTTTTGTTTTTGTTTTTTTATGCGTATGTTGGTCATCAATTCGGGTGGTACCTACATTGAACTGGGATTTTAGCTTAGACCATGAAAAAATAGCTTAAAAAATATTTACAAAAAGTAGCTTTACTGCCCAAATGGAGCAGGGCTTGAAACCCTAAAATCCTTCTATTTGTACGGCCTTGGTGTGCGCAAGTATGTTGCACTCATTCACTCATTTCCAGGTAATGTCAGTGGAGTGCGAAAATGTGTCTGTCATGATCAGCACGTTGCAGTCATTATCAATGTCCTTGCCACATTAAACGCGCATGCAGTCATTATATGAAAGACCCGCTTACAACTGATTATTTAGAGAGCGAAAACTTTGTTCTTTTTTGCATGTGATTGCATGAATGTGTGAGCGTGTTTTCCACCTAAATACTTACGTGGCGCATAGGTATCTATATGAAAATATGTGTGCGAATGCACGTTTGTGAATTTCCGCTTTGCATGGCCGCCAACAACTTCTTGCAAGTTTGTCTTCTTTACAAAAAGTTTTGCCTGCCTTGTTATGCTCCCCTACATTCCTGCCACACACATACATGCGTACCACATATGCTTCAGCTTGACAAGCGAGTACGCAGTTTCACTGCTGTTGCATTAAAATGGGATTATTAAGACACACACGTCATTTTCCTTGGCCTAATTTGTTCGCGTTGACGTTGACGTTGGCGTTGGCGTTACGTTCATATTTTTCTACACTTTCTTTCCTTGCTGGCCGTTTTTTTTTCACTTTAACACTTTTTCACGTTTGTCTAGTACTTTCATTGCACATGCATATGTACCGCATATATCAGCATACGTGTACAAATGCATACACTCACATATGCGCTGTCGAAATGAAGATGCATTGCTGTAGCCATCAGCATCACAGGGAGAAAGCAAAGAGCAAAATTGCAGGGAATATTCATCATACGCCGTGGCTCGAACACTATGGCTGTCATGGCGTACGATGCATACTCGCACAACACATACACACACACACACCGCACATATGCCCGTTTACATGACACATTGCTGCCAGCATGCATGCGCGCTGGC
The DNA here is from genome assembly GCA_037575425.1 of Anastrepha fraterculus. NCBI lineage: Eukaryota > Metazoa > Arthropoda > Insecta > Diptera > Tephritidae > Anastrepha > Anastrepha fraterculus. The sequence continues at coordinate 83,084 of JAYXIM010020499.1, read as the reverse complement.
TTTTGTGGAACAATGTGCATAATTATTAAATCTCATCTTCACATTTCATTTTAATGCAACACTTCTTTTGCCGCCGCCTGTTCCTGGCCCTCCTGCTCGGCGCATGGCGAAAACAACTCAATTTCTTCAGTACTTTGCATGCAACTTGGCGGGCCGGTATACCGTCACACACACACACACACGCACGTACACACATATACAAAGTTTGGTTGCCTGTTGGTAATATTTCTTATGATTTTTATGCCACCCCCTAACCCATCCACCTGCTCTCTTTCGCACCCCGCTGCCCGGCATGTCAGTGCCGTCATAGCAATTTCCTTGCACATTTCCTGCATTCAGCTGCATATCCCAAATGTGCGCTCAGTAATTTCCCCAGCGTATGTTTTTAATGGTTAAAGTTTTTCAGCAGAGAGCAACAACAATAAAGCTAAAAGCAAAAATTTCAAAATAGCGTCAGGAAAAATACACAATAACAAACACACGAAGTTAGTACGAAAAACGAAGAAAAAAAAAAACAATCAAAATAAGTCGCCACTTAAAAGCGCTCTGCAATGAAGGCACAGGTGCGGGAGGAGCCAGAAAGAAGTACAAGTTGACGGCAGCAGAAAAGACGCGCGAAAATTACGTCGAGTTTTCGCATCTTGCGGGTGTCGGTTTGACGTCTATGCTCACTTACTCATATTTAATGTAAATACATGTATAGTACGTAAGTATGTAAGGGCATGCATACATACACATATGTCAGAAATACCCGTTAGGAGCAGAATAAGCAAGCGCGCAATTGCCAATGGAAAGAAAGTTTGCAGCAACGAAGCAAATTTTACGTAAGTTCAGTCGGGAGCTGTTGTTGTTATTGTAGTAGCATGCATACAATTCCACTTGACTGACAGTCCTCGGCCGTATATAAACCCCAGTCGTTCCGGTTACGTAGAACCGATTGTCGTGGGAACAAATCGGGCTATGTACCGCCCATTGATGGAACTCGATCACAGCGAATGATCCAAAGCTATCTACACTCTCATTTCTTATTCCAAGCATTTATGTGATATGTCACCCAAATGAGGAAGAGATTTTCTAATCATAATTCTATTGCTCATCTTACTTGGTTTACTTTTATTTAATAGACATTTTTCAAAATTAAATAAGTAGCGTAAACAAATTTTCAAAAGACGCGTCAAAACTTGTTTTCTTTCAATCTTGATTCAACCAAAACATGTAATAATACACAGATAGAGCCAATAATTTTTAGAATATTCTTTTTTTTTTATTACTTTTTCTTACCCCCTGCGTTAACTATCTGACAGAAATCGTGTTTCGTATTTTTTGAAAGCAGGTTTGCTTTATTCACCAACTTAATTTCCATTCCAACAATGCAATCATTCCAGCGCCGCTCTAACATTTCAATACCACTTTTGTAGAACGATTTATTTTTTGTCTCAGTTTCAGTGATAACCTCTTCATTCGGCCGAAATTTCTTATCTGCGAACAGCCAGTAGTCGCTGAGAGCCAAATCTGGCGAATACGATGGATGCGGGAGCAATTCGAAGTTCGATTCGTGTAGTTTTGCCATTGTTTTGATTGACTTGTGATGCTCTTGGTTTTGGTCAACAGTGAGCAAATGCGGCATCTGCTTTGAACAGATCTTTCTCATAGTCAAATGCTCATGCAATATGAAGCCAACTCGTTCTTTTGATATCTTTACGAAGTCAACTCACGTAACTTCACTTTCCGATCATTCAAAATGATTTTGTGGATTTTTTTCATGATTTCTGGTGTTAGCGCCTCCTTTGGACGGCCTTGTGCTTCATCGGTGTCTCCATCCAACGTTAACAAAGAATGCGGGTAGATTAATAAAAATAATAGTAAATGGCGCTTACTCCCTTCGTTGGACATTTGGCAATGGATGATTAATTTTGCGCCACCTTATACTATGATACAAGCTCAACAATGCATGTAGGCTCGTTCCTGTTGATTTCAAATTCAAAACACGATGCGAGCATATTGTACAAGGAATAAAAAAGTATTAAATAAATGACTCTAAGCCTTTTCTTCTTTTTTTTTCTTTTTTATCGATATAATAACCGTCAAACCATAAACATCAACCGAGTTCTATAAAATACTACCATCGTTTATTTTTCATTTTCCTTCCTAACAGGCGCCAATAAGAAAAACTTCTTGAACCGCTGTGGCCGTCTCCGTCTTTCTGTAGCACCACCAGCAAGTAATTTTAGAGTTGCAGAATTTTTGTACATTCATACGACATGACCTCATCAGACTTCTTCGATCGCCTCTACTATAATCTGGTACAGAGCTCCTTTTCGATAACTAACTTCTGGTTTACATTAAGATTAGAGAAAATATTGTAAAAAACAAAGTTGTAATATAAAGTTAAGGTGCTGAATTTCATATCGCTCAGAAATGATACTGAGTTTCAGCCACTTTTTTGAAAGCGAAATAGTTGTCAGTGTCCAAATTGCGCTAAAAAGAGTTCATCTTTCCCGTTGAAGTTAAGATAACTAAAAATGAACCACATGCGCTGCAGTAAACTAACTTTAAAGAACTTTTTAAAGCAAATTTTTGATCACCTTAAAATTTGTGAAACTCATTAGAAAGAGCAATTCAATCCTTATGGAAATCGAAGCAAAAACGGTAATTAAATAAATAACTTTCAATTAAGTAGTTGATTTCCCTGCAGGTCAATATGACTAACTAACACATATGTAGATGCCGACACACACATATGCGCGCAAGCAAACAACCACCCACTGGCACATATGCGCGAGAGAAGATGAAAATGTTTTTGCTTTAACCACTTTGTTGTCGTCTCCTACGTGTTCGCGCATCAGAAATTTAACTTTGCTGCAAAAGTATTTTAATTATCGTCTTAATTTACTTAAAAATTTTGCAGCTTTTGAACTGTTGACTTATATAAGCACATTTACGAAAATTTGACTCTGATGAACCACAGGAAGATATACAGCAGAAAAATGTAGAGTTTTATTTCCAATGCATGTAAGGATTGGGAAGTGAGTTTTGAGGAATTTGAGAACGTTTGTCTGTTTTGATGTCAGCAGTTTACTGAATAATAAATAAATAAATATTAAAAATGCTTCTTTTACTAATGCATAAAACATATTTTTTAGAAATTTTAATATTTTTTAGAAAATAAATATAATTTATTTTTAGAAATAATAATATTTATTATATTTAAATGTATTTAAGCGATTTTCTCAGGCGTTCATCCAAAAGGAGGTCTCCAAGACAATTCACTTTTTTTCATATTTTTCTTCTCTTTTCTCGTAACGATTGGTTACAGATTGCCAAAGAAAAAGCGCAAAATTGGTAATTAAGATTTCAATTCAAGATTCAATTCGAAAATTATGAACTCAGAAAGGAACGATTCCATGTGAAGTGCTCCAATTAATATGGATCTTTTGGTACATTTTTCTGATAATTGGTGTACGAGTATTTGGAGGCTGGAGTATAATATGAAGTGAAGTGAAAAAATGTAATAATTTTGAAATTTTAAAATTTATACAACGTTTAGAGTTTTGGTTACAAAGATTTTGAAAGCTACATATCTTCGGGCCTATTTGCAGTTAGCGGCTTGAATATCTTCTAATTAGAATAAAAATACCAAACAATTTTTTTTTAATTTTTAATATTTTATTATTTAATATTTAATCATAATAAAAATAAAAAAAAATTTGGTTAACAGTTTGAGGTTTGAGTATAGTTAGAAGATCTAAACATTTTTTTTTTGTATTCTAACACCGCGTTACACACATTCTGTCCTATGAACCAAATATACTTTTTCGGAAAGGGGATCAAAAATAAAAATACACGTGTATCAGCGATTTTCAAGTACACGACACAATTTTTTTTTTTTTGTATTTTATATCTTTAAACGAGCAATTCTTGTATGCATATCTGTATAGCCACACGATCTCAGGATTAGCTTAACGGATTTGAATGAAATTGGGCACACAGATAGTGTATCACATTTCTAGACTTTTCACCTAGGTGTTGCCACTGACAATGTTTCACAGGGTTGCCACCTGTTCGAAATTAAAAAAAAAATTGCGGGAGATATGCCGATGTGGGCATCAAAAGAAAGGTATTTCACTCCGTATTACAATAGAGATATAAAACCCCGATTTTTTTTATTAATTTTATTATATTAAAATTAAAAATTGTTACATTAAAAATTTTAATGCTTTTAGCTTAGGCCTTTTATTTTTGCGTTTGTAAGCATTTGTGTCAGTATCGTGACAAATAGACCAACAGTATTCGCCAAGCATATGCGTAATGTATTGTCCTTTGCAGCGCTTTTCAATAGCCGCAATGTCCTGATGGAACCTTTCGCCATGTTCATCGCTACAAGCTCCTAAATCACCAGGGAAACAATCTAAATGATTGTGAAGGAAATGGATCTTTAGCGACATTAATATGCCCATTTCGCCATATGCCGAAATCATTTCTGCAACAATATTTTTATAATTGTCAGCTCGTTTGTTGCCAAGAAACTGCTCAATAACGGCAACTGTGCCTTTCCATGCACTTTGTTCGATAGCATTCAATTTGATGAAAATTTATAACTTACAACTATTTTTTGACGTGATAACGTCTTATAATTCGATTTAACAGGCTGCACGCACGAAAAAATGTGTCGTTACCTTACTCATTAGTGTTACCTTGCTCATTTGTCGTTACCTTGCTCATTGCCGTTACCTTGCTTATTGTCGTTACCTTGAATGAACTGCAAGCGAAAGCGCGGAACGAACGACAAAGCAAACGAACGGCAACGTTCGACATCTTGCTCTCTCTTACTTAAGTGAGCGTATATGTGTATGTATATGCGCATATGTACATATATAAATTCACGTATTTGTATTGTATTTGTATTTGCATATGCCTTCTTATTGATTATTATTAATTTGATTTACTTGAAGAATTTAAAATAAAACCAAGTTTGTTAATAATACCTGTTGTTTAATGTTATTATTATTTTTTGACGTGATAACGTCTTATAATTCTATGTAGCCGGCTGCACGCACCAAAAAATGCGTCGTTATCTTGCTCATGCGTCGTTACCTTGCTTGAACAGCATGTTATGTTATGTTATGATATGTTATGTTATGTTATGTTATGTTATGTTATGTTATGTTATGTTATGTTATGTTATGTTATGTTATGTTATGTTATGTTATGTTATGTTATGTTATGTTATGTTATGTTATGTTATGTTATGTTATGTTATGTTATGTTATGTTATGTTATGTTATGTTATGTTATGTTATGTTATGTTATGTTATGTTAATGTTAACTCATTCTCTATATCCATACAAAATATCTATCAAACAAATAAAATTAAAATTTTCTTTTGAAAAATGCAACCATTCAATCAGTATTTTCTTATGACGTTATCACGTTAAACTATCGTCAGTAAACCGACTTTACAGACAACCTCTTTTTTTATCTGCGGACCACTGAAAACACCTTAAATTATACACATCATTAAAAAACTAAAGTTACTAAAAGCCTTCGTAAAAAAAATACCTCCATGAATCTTTACGCCGCTCAGTTTTGGAAAAATTTTGCGCAAACTTGCAATCGCCTCGCCCTCACGATCCAGTTTTTTAACAAAATTTGATACGACACCGAGCTTAATGTGTAGTGATGGCAAAATGGCTTGAGATGGCTGCACTAATGGTAGATTTTCTATACTTTCTACGCCTACTTTGTAGCATGTTCGCGGCTTCCACTTAAATTCAGTGTAATGCTGATTTGCGACCTTCCCATGTACACAAACGGCACAGAGTGTGTTGTATGAAGCAATAAATTAAAGGTTAATAAGTTGTTTAAAAATTTGGAGTCCCTTCAAGTTATGCCGAAAATTTGGAAAAAAAAATTTTTTTTTTAGAAAAAAATTCAAGAAAATCTTAGAATTGATACAATTTCTTTTTTTTAATTTTACGTAATAAAAACATTTCCACGAGTCTGCCTGCAGAAATTCAGCGCGATTGGATCACGGAAAAAGGGTTAAAAATTGATCCAAAGTTTTTCACACAGGCGGACTACGAGCTCTATATTTTATACATAAAAAAAAAATTGTGACGTGTACATGAAAATCGCCGAAACACGTGTATTTTTATTTTTTCTCCCCTTATTTCGCAATATACTTCTTCAGTTTTGAAAATCACATCCCTAATATTTAGTCTACGCGGTAAGTTGGTATTATTTATTAAGCTAGAGCCTTGAGAATTTGGATGTGTGACAAGCCGGTTATTATGCACATATGCGTAATATTTCGGATTGAAAGCTTTGAAGGATTTCTATATTTGATTTCGAAGCTGAGTTCCATACTTGAACCTCATATGCCCACAAAGCCTTAGGTATAGATTTCTAGATCAAAATTTTGCTATTCAGTGATAATGAAGGTTTTTGATTGAGTAGCCAGCAAAGTGAATGAAGCTCCAATACCAGTTGTTTCCGCTTCAATATATGTGACTGCCTTCCATAAAATTGAATACTCAGGTGTTTTGCTTTATCAATTTGAGATATTTGGAAGGAATTTAAAGTTAATGGAGGGCATGAGTCTTTGCAGAGTGCGAAAATAATTTGTACTGATTCAACCAGGTACTAATTTTGTCGAGGTTTGTGAGGGCAAAATCATTTTTGGTCATTTCCATCCTTAGCATCCGCATATGTAGCTGTGTGCATGTTTTCTGTCAAGGGCTGTATCTCAAGGCACTCCTGCTTCAATTCGGTGAAGACTAGTAACTTCATAGTTAATTTTCTGAAGAAAGTGTCTACTCTCCTGGAATGATTGAAGTACTTTGTAATAGCTGTGAGGCAGCTTGATTTTGAGTTGGTATAACAGGCCTGCATGCCAGACTTTATCAAATGCTGGTGCTAAGGTCTAAAAAGACAGCGGGGTAGTATTCTCTCTATAGTAGCGCTTTTCTAGCGAAGTTGTAGATATAATTGACCTATTCAATGGTCGAATGGTGTTAACGAAATCCAAACTGGCGTGTGGGAATAAGTTTCCTCTGTGTAATACTCAGCTCGAGCTTTTTCAATAATACTTTTTCAAAACTAGACTTATTCGTAGATAGGAAGAAACCATATATGGGGGTTTATCTGGCTTTGGTATGAGGATCATTTCGGCTACTGTCCCTTGGACAGGAAAATACTCAATTCTAGAAATTGCATTGTAAGCGTAGATCATGAGTTCCTAGCCACATAAACGTAATTATTTTAGAATTTTACATGTTCTGAGGACGTATCCTGGCGCTTTATTTATCTTTATGTCTTTATTTATTAAATTTGTAAACTCTCTCCAATTAAATTTTGCGACCACGAGATCCATCTGAAATGGTGTAATTTATATATTTTCTTCATATACCTTATTTTAGATTTTGGCTCGAAAAAGGTTTGAAAACTGTTAAAAGGTTCGCAAGTTCAGAGGCTCTTGTTTTGCCAGTTTTTGCCACTGTCCATTGGTTGTTTTTATTGCTGCAATGTATGATGTTTGTTGTAATATATTTCTTGTTGCCTTCCATAGCGAAGTAAATAAATAAAAAAAATTCAGTAATAAAATCGAAGCAATTTTTCGCGTTAGAAAAGTATTCATCTACAAATATTTTTTCAAATCTCAAATTTCATATATAGGGTGTTTTTTTTAGAGGTTAGGTTTTCAAGATGAAATAAAACGTATATAATTTAATGTTATGGCCAAGAATTTAGTTTTATTATAAAGATAAGGGTTTGCCATTATGTTTTAAAAATGATACCCATTCAACCAAAAGTGAGCTTCATCGCTGAACAAAATTTTCTTCGATGCGTCGCGCGAACCGAACCATTATTTTCGTAATAAATTTGCACGATTTGCAAACGTTGTTCAGGTGTAAGTCTATTCATTATGAAATGGCAAACCAAACTGAGCATAAATCAAGTGACAGCTGTCAAAAAGACCATCTACGAAAAAAGTAGTGCCAACTTGAAAACCTAACCTCTAAAAAAAACACCCTATACAGAGGCGCGAAAGAAATGATATACTGTACCCGCCCATTGTGCCCAATGTTACCCCAATGTGGCCCTGAGTGACTCTTTCTTATTTCGGAAAATAAATTCGCATCTCAAGTAAACTTGTCCATAGCTACGAACAAAACGACAAGGAAAAACTTCGCAGAACCACCAAGGGTGCTTCCAATTGTAGCAGGAATGTTGGAATCAAGGCGAACTTATTAAAGGTGTATCGGTAAATTAGCTGATTTTTTTTCTTTCGCCGCGTCCATGTGGCTCTCAGCCCAGAATGAAACAAGTCCAATTCATTCTTTGTTTTCTACTTTGCAAATACTTTGCTTTGACAATCAAATGTACACAACATTGTCTTTGGTCTAGTGGCACCACCTTCAATGAATGCACCATGGCTGTAAGGCTGAGAGAGGCTAATCAATAATAATTTAATCTTCTTGTGTTTAGTTGAAAAGTTTCCAGAACTTAAGGGGTTACATGGGGTTCGTCGGGCAAAAAAGGCATATTTTCAATTTTATTTTTCTGTGTAAGAAAGAACTTCTGAAAGTTTAAAAAAAAAAAATTAACACTCCTCCATTGTGACGTCATTTCCGGTGACCCTCGAAAAAAAGGTGCGTCCGCGTTGTCAGCATAACTTCTGACAGGCTCATCAAAAATGAAAAAATAAAAATAAGTACTTTAGTTAAGCCCATAAACTCGTGCTTGAACGAGGGAAAGAAAAAAAAATTAAAAATTGTGCAAAAAAATGAAAACTTCGGGCAAATTTGCTTGACATTTTTTTTTTTTTTTAAAATAGTTGTAATTGAAAAAAAAAGAGGTTGTCTGTAAAGTCGGTTTACTGACGATAGCTTAACGTCATAAGAAAATACTGATTGAATGGTTGCATTTTCAAAAGAAAATTTTAATTTTATTTGTTTGATAGATATTTTGTATGGATATAGAGAATGAGTTAACATTAACATAACATAATATACTTTAACATAACATAACATAACATAACATAACATAACATAACACAACACAACACAACACAACATAACATAACATAACATAACATAACATAACATAACATAACATAACATAACATAACATAACATAACATAACATAACATAACATAACATAACATAACATAACATAACATAACATAACATAACATAACATAACATAACATAACATAACATAACATAACATAACATAACATAACATAACATAACATAACATAACATAACATAACATAACATAACATAACATAACATAACATAACATAACATAACATAACATAACATAACATAACATAACATAACATAACATAACATAACATAACATAACATAACATAACATAACATAACATAACATAACATAACATAACATAACATAACATAACATAACATAACATAACATAACATAACATAACATAACATAACATAACATAACATAACATAACATAACATAACATAACATAACATAACATAACATAACATAACATAACATAACATAACATAACATAACATAACATAACATAACATAACATAACATAACATAACATAACATAACATAACATAACATAACATAACATAACATAACATAACATAACATAACATAACATAACATAACATAACATAACATAACATAACATAACATAACATAACATAACATAACATAACATAACATAACATAACATAACATAACATAACATAACATAACATAACATAACATAACATAACATAACATAACATAACATAACATAACATAACATAACATAACATAACATAACATAACATAACATAACATAACATAACATAACATAACATAACATAACATAACATAACATAACATAACATAACATAACATAACATAACATAACATAACATAACATAACATAACATAACATAACATAACATAACATAACATAACATAACATAACATGGAACTTGAATTAAGGGGAAAGAGGCCGATCCTGCTTGCAGGAGACTTCAACGCTTGGTCAAGAACTTGGGGCAGTACACATACCAATCAGAGGGGTCGGCTGGTTGAGAACACCGTCGCAGCGCTCGACCTTGTTCTTCTGAACACTCCTGGCGTATATACGTACGACTGCAAAAAGGGAAACTCCATCATTGATCTTGCCTTTGCGGACCGGCTAACTGCGAATACAACCATCTGGACGGTAGATAAGGCCATCCATTCGCATAGCGACCATCTGGCTATTATGATACAAACGTACAGCATAGTACGTAGATACAAAACGAGTGTCCGCAAATGGAAAAAATCAGCTTTCAACACTGAAACTTTTAAAAATGATTGGGAAAGTGTTCATATTGACGGAGTTAATGCAGAAATTCTGGCGGAACAAATTGCCTCTCAAATGGAAGCTTCCTGTGACGCAACCATGCCCAGGTGCGGAGTCGGTAGGCACAAACAAGCAGTCTACTGGTGGACCGATGAAATTGCATCAATCCGGAGGAAATGCCTAATGGCAAGAAGAAAGGCACAAAGAGCACGGCGCCGATCATCGTATGAAGATCTTTATGCATCCTATAAGGCTCGTAAACGCGATCTGAAGTTAGCAATCCAGCAAAGCAAAATCAGAAGTTTTAGAGAAATGGTAGACGCGGCAAATGTAGATCCATGGGGCTTAGCGTATAAAACGGTCATGCGGAAAGTGAAGGGACCGCAATCATCTCAACCAACGTGCCCACGGCTATTACAACAAGTGGTTGTAACGCTCTTTCCGCCGCAGAAAGACAGTGATAACTCAGCGGACAACTACGAGTTAGAGCCGAATATACCTTCAGTAATAACAGATGAAGTGCTAGGTACACTGAACCGCATTAAAGACAGAAAGGCCCCAGGACCAGATGGTATACCTAATGCTGCCTTTAAGACAGCTGTACAGACGAAACCACACCTTTTTGCGAGCTTGTACGAAAGTTGTCTTAGAGAGGGAATTTTCCCAAATAGATGGAAGATTCAACGACTTGTGCTGCTCCTCAAACCAGGAAAGCAACCTGATGAACCATCAGCGTACAGACCGCTGTGCATGCTCGATACGGTAGGAAAAGTATTCGAACGTATCATATGCGACCGACTACAAGCCTATCTCGAATGCCCATCTGGTCTATCGGACAATCAGTATGGTTTTCGAAGGGCGAGGTCAACGGTAGATGCAATCAGGACGGTGACAGACATTGCGCACGAAGCAATCAGCGGTGGGCACTTGCATATGAAGTACTGCGCTATCATCACATTGGACATCAAAAACGCGTTCAACTCTGCAAAGTGGAGCAATATTTTAATGTCTCTCAAAGAACTAAGAGTACCGGGTTATCTACTGTGCATAATCCGTAGCTACTTCACCAACAGAATTCTGCAATACGATACAGACGGTGGCCAAAAAACATATCAAATCACTGGCGGGGTCCCCCAAGGATCTGTCCTTGGTCCAACACTATGGAATGTCATGTACGACGGGGTCCTCAAACTAAAACTACCAGACGGTGCTACTATCGTAGGCTATGCAGATGATATTGCGCTTGTAGTTACGGATAGAAATATAGACCACCTGGAAGCAAAAAGCAATGACGCAGCAGCAAGGGTAAGGCTATGGTTGGCAAAATCCGGATTGGAATTGGCAGCCCAAAAAACCGAGGCGGTACTCATCAGTGGGCGGAGAAAAAAGGAGGAAATAAAAGTACGTATCGGCACCCATGAAATATCCTCTAAGGCGTCGATAAAGTATCTTGGCGTGATAATAGACAGGCGACTTAGCTACAAGCAGCACCTATCTGCAGTAAGCGCAAGAGCTGATGCCATCAATGGAGCGCTAACACGAATGTTGCCTAATATTGGTGGCCCGCAAGGCAGCAGAAGGCGTGTCTTATCGACAGTGGTAGACTCCGTACTCTTTTACGCTGCCCCGATATGGGCAGGAGCTAAATCGTCCAGCATACATTATGCAGCACAGGTACTTCGCCGAAGTGCAATAAGGGTAGCTTGTGGCTACAGAACGGTCTCGAGAGACGCGATAGGCGTAATCGCGAGCATACTACCAGCTGACATTCAGGCAAAGGAATTGAGCCGTCTCTATGGCAGGCGACGGGCTAAGCCGTCATTAGAAGAAAAAGCTGAAGAGAGACTTCATTCGATAGAAGAATGGCAAATCAGATGGGATTCGTCAACTAACGGACGTTGGACTCATAGGCTTATCTCAAATATTAGCCAATGGGTGACCAGGAAACACGGAGACGTTGACTATTATCTCACTCAAATACTGAGTGCCCACGGTTGTTTTTTGGAGTACCTCCATCGGTTTAATCTGGAGGACACCCCATTCTGCCCAAACTGCAACAACGCGATAGAAAATGCGGAACACGTATTCTTCTACTGCGATCGTTTCAGAGAGGAGCGCCTAACGCTTGAAGCATTTCTGGGTGGACAGCTTTGCCCGGAAAATCTGATCACCAAGATGCTCGCGTCAAATGCTTGGTGGAATGCAGTGACAAATTTTGCAACAATGATAGGGCTATATCTTCAACGCGCAGAGTGGCAACGCAACATGCAGCGAAGAATTCACAAGCAGCTTTTGACCGGAGGTAGACTGCCTACGAACTGACGACAAATCACAGACGCCTGAGCTTAGTGCTCAAGACGGTATCAGACTACGACATGTCGGTAATACTTACGACACCTTTTCCGATGTTCCATTTGCTGCAGCAGCACTTGTGATGTGAAAGCAATGGATATTATCGATAGCGTAAAACCTCCATACGCCCATGAAAGAGGAACCTGGACGCAGGTACCTGTTGTGTCAATAGACATACACGCGGCTCCACCTTGACGTAATGTTACCACGGTCCCAGGGTGGAACTCAGCCGATAAGGAGGGTTGTTATAGTGTTAGTGGGAGCATGCCCCACATACCACTGGTGCGACGGCACCTGTGATGATGTTTCTGACATTTTGATTTTAACCTCCCTAAAAAAAAAAAAAAAAAAACATAACATAACATAACATAACATAACATACCATAACATAACATAACATAACATTACATTACATTACATTACATTACATAACATAACATAACATAACAAATTACCCCGTATTAAAGCACTTATCAACAGCTTTCATTTGATACCCGTATTGTACATACACAACCAAAGGTTACCCGGGTCCACGTTTTGACCTACATATATCTCGAGACCCCAGTCACGGAGCGGCATGAAAAATACTCTGTACTAAAGCATTCACCAACAGCTTTCATTTGATACCAATATTGTACATACACGTCCGAAGGTTACCCGGGTCCACGTTTTCACCTATATCTTGAGACCCTATCTACCAATAGGTATTCAAACTATACGGAAATCATCTTCAATACCTACTTATATAATAAAAAAATTAATAATTATAACATTAAAACAACAGGTATTATTAACAAACTTGGTTTTATTTTAAATTCTTCAAGTGAATCAAATTAATAATAATCAATAAGAAGGCATATGCAAATACAAATACGTGAATTTATATATGTACATTTGCGCATATACATACATACATATATACGCTCACTTAAGTAGGAGAGAGCAAGATATCGAACGTTGCCGTTCGTTTGCTTTGTTTGCTTTGTCGTTCGTTCCGCCCTTTCGCTTGCAGTTCATTCAATGCAATGAGCAAGGTAACGGCAATGAGCAAGGTAACACTAATATGAGCAAGGTAACACTAATGAGCAAGGTAACACTAATATGAGCAAGGTAACGGCAATGAGCAAGGTAACACTAATATGAGCAAGGTAACACTAATGAGCAAGGTAACACTAATATGAGCAAGGTAACGGCAATGAGCAAGGTAACTACATATGAACAGTAATGAGCAAGGTAACGACACATTTTTTCGTGCGTGCAGCCTGTTAAATCGAATTATAAGACGTTATCACGTCAAAAAAACATAATCCTTCGTTTAAGCACGAGTATGTTGTATTTCGAACACCTGTGTAAAATTTCATCAAAATCGGTTGAGTAGTTTTCGAGAACATTTCACAACCGACTTTGAAAACCCGGTTCCGAGAAAAACGCGTTTAAAGTTTTGAGTAACAATAAAAGTGGCTTGGAGCGCACACATTCCCAAGGCTGTATCTCCGAATTTATTATTCGGATCGACTTGAAAATTTAGGATAATATTCCTGAGATGTTGTAGAAATTAATAAGCCAAAAAAATCGATTTTTTGAACCAACGAAACCCATGTAACCCCTTAAGTGCTACACCTAAAATTTAGTTGGATTCTCATAAAAGAGATCGCAAATAGAAGACTATTTAAAAACAAAAAACGAAGCAACGGAGCTTGGTAGATGATTCTGGGAGGACTGCGAATGGTATGAAAAATAGTTTTATGCATTTTTTCCATGTAACGAATGTTCAAATTTGTTTTACACGGAAGAAAACACCAAACGTTGGGCGAAAAAAAAATTTCAAAAATCGACATGATTTTTGAGCCACTTGTAACTTGCACTTTACACTAAACTTCAATAGAATACTAAAATGCACACACGAAATCTTTCTAAAAATTCTAATACAAAAGTATCCAATTGTGTATCAACATTTTTTTAAATTCGCAGTATAGTTGTAACTTGTATTTATAGCATTTTTGTAGGGAATAAATTATATTTTCATATCAAATGATGAAACTCCAATAAGAAAGAGAAAAATTGTACTTGTAGTACAGTTGGGTCTTTGCATTAATGCTTATGGTTTTAAGATATTTAAACCAATTATTAATGAATCAAAATTTCATTAAATAAATTTTCTTAAACTCATACAAAAAGGCTTATCCATCATAATAAAACAAGCAGGTACACAAGAAGTTTTAAGTTCTTAAATTTTGTGAAACCATATAGAAGGCAATATGGGTAATATAATTGCTTTCCCAGCATAATTTGCACCCTTTGGCAACTTACTACTAGAGAGCAAAACTAAATGCACAAAAGCGCACTCCAGTGTTGGTGAAAAAGGAAAAATGCTCACGAAAATTGTATATCGAGAGGAAAATAATTTGGGATTTATAACTTGAATTATGAAGTGAAAATGTGGAGTTGAAAATAGAAAACGGAGATACAAAATAATTGAAGTGGTCGTTGTTTCGTTGCTGATTTTGTTTGTTCCTTTCCTCACTCTCTATGCACTTCACTCACTATCAGGTGCAAAACAAAAAAACAAACAAAAAAAGCAATAATGCAACCAACAAACCACTACCAACAATATCATTATCAACAGCATAAGGTAATGCTTAGTTGCCGCAACTGAATTAGAGTAAGTAGTTGCAACTACAGCGCAACCGAGCGCACTTGCCAAGTAGCCTAGGCAGTACACCTACATACGAGTACGTCTACAAATACACATCTTTATATATATGTATATACACGTATATTTTGCAAATCACAAGCGACACAAGCATACCTGTGTTGCAAGCCAACGACATGCCGCCCTTTGCTACCAACCTGGCGCGCGCCTATCTACACAACGTGGCATGCCACCGGCTAAGAGCTATGCGCAATTTTCACTGCTACCGGGTGGCTCCCAGTTGGCCTGATTGTTGATGCGACGATGTTGCTGCGCCGACAATTTGCTGCTGGCACCTGAGTGTGACAAGTAAAGTGACTACAGCGAAAGTAGTAGCAGATAGCGGCAGAGTTTAGAGTAAAAATGGAAAGTGGCAAGCGATAAGAGGACAGTAGTGACTGCAGCAGGCACGAAGGACAACATTTGCATAACAATATCATGTACATGCACGCATACACACACACACACATACAAAGGAAAATGTGCACTCAGGTGCTGCAGGCAGCAAGTAGGAACTGATGAACAATGCAGAAATTCAGTTGTACGTGTCAGCGGGGCCTTGATGATGCTGTGGGTTGCATGCAGCTGAGTCAGCACGCTTCTACGAGTAAGTGCTTTTGTATTTGTTTGCGCGTGTGTGGCATCTAATCGAAATTTACTACTTCACGTTCAGATGCACATGCCACAACAGCATCGTCAAGTGGATATGTCGACGAATTCGTGATACGCGACCGAGGCAGTTGCAGTTGTGACGATTACCGGCAACAACTCAAGTAAGCAACTCCGAAGCTTGCTTGCCTTCGATTAAGTTGTTAAGGCAAAAAAACAAAAAAAAACGAGAGTAGATAGACCGAAGCCAAATTATGATAAGTCAGTTTATGAAATTATTGGCGAAGCAATAAAAAATTGTATTAGGTGAAGGGAGAGTGGAGCGGTGGGTAGAGAGGAGAGACAGAAGGAAATATTAGAAGTGTGAAAGAGTGATTACTTCTCCAATTTCTAGACAAAACTGAGTGCAAAACAGTTTCATTTTTTTGGTTATATTCTCTTTGTATGAACATTTGATGGCAAAAATTAAATAAATAAGAAAAAAAACAATTAAATCAAATTTTTTAAAGAATTCGTTTTTTAATGATGTGGGAAAGAGTGATGAACTCTCTTATTTTCAGGACAAACTGAGTCTAACAATATTTTTTATTTGGGTTCCATTTCTTAAAAAAACGAAATAAATAACTTTTTTTTTGTAAAATTACTTATACTATTTGTACAAAAACCATGACTTACTACAAATCCACCATTTTAAGATATGTAAATAAAAATTTTTTTAATTCTTTCAAGTACAATATTTTTATAAAATAAATATGGGATAGAGTGATTAACTCTCTAATCTCCAATCCAAGCTGAGCTAAAACAATCTCTTTTTGACTACCATTTCATTTTGGTATACTTCTTGTATATGATAATTTGTTGGAAAAAAGTAAATAAATAAGGAATTAAATAAACTAAATTAAAAGCAAAAAATTGAATTTTCAAATTGAGCACGTGGTAGAAGTGAAACTTCTGTGTGTGAATGAGTGTGAATAAGAGAGAGAGAGAGAAAGAGCGAGAGAGGAAGAGAAGGAGACAGGGATAATTTCAAAAGAAATACAACAGTATAAAATTTGTGTAACCAAAACTCGATTTTATTAACTATATATGCATTATGCTATCATCTGTTGGTGGTTCAATTGGTAAACCTGATATAATTGGTTTGTGATAGCTGAAATATGAAATATATGTACATGATTCAATATTTTCTAGATAACGTGTGAAAATTGCATCTAGTGTAGTTCCGGATTTTGTTGTTGATTCGTTAGGATTATTGTTTATCTGCAAACCGAATGCTTCTCAAAGAAATTGAATCGACGGGAAAGAATCATTGGATCCGAAATTTACGTTGAAATCTCCCCCGAGAATCAATGGAATTTTGTCTTCGCCTCTTCCAAGCGCATTTGCACCTGCGTGGCTGTAAACCAGTCGTGAGCGGTGAATGAAATATAGATGGCGGCTATGACAATAGTTTTTCCACTCAGCGTTTGACATTCTGCAATGCAAACATCGCCAACTGGTGTGACTGTTGATGAATATGACTGAGACTGCCTTGCAGTCATTTCCATGTTTGGTGTGACGATATTTACGCTATCATCTTGATTGTGGTAAGTTGCTTTACAGCCAGCTCTAACATTTAGTCGCTTATATTTGATGGCGCAATTGAAATTTGGTTTACTAATATCCTCGTTATCGTTTAACCAAGTTTCGGACAAAAGTACTATACTCGATTTACGGATGACAGAGTGTGTTTAATCTGCGGAATGTGCTCGTAGGCTCTGACAATTAAGAGTATACACAGATAGCCCTCTTCTCTGAGTCATGAAATCGATTATTTGTTTATCCACAGTTTCCAGTCAATTTAACGATAGTCTCCGGAATTCATCTTGTAAATGAGACATACTGACTGATGCTCGTCGTCCATGGTAGAATCTAAAATCATTTCCATTCGTTATAATCCATACAAGTGACTCGTGATAAAGCAACGTAAACTAACGATTGCGAATGTTTTTTATCATATTCGTAAACAACTTCAGATACATACGTGCTTCCCTGAGACTTGTGAATGGGCGTCGCACAAGCACAAACTAATGGTAAATGTGATCGTTTAGCGTTAATCGTTGTTGTTAAGCGGGATTGTTGATGTGCATCGTCCGATTGGTACCGCTGTTTTACTGATATTATGCGCTGTAACATGACCAGCAACTTTTTTCTCTGTCGCGTAACATTATGATGTATAGCTCTCCTTCTCTTTCTCTCTATGTTATATATCTGTATACTCTGTCTTACAACGAAGCCTATGTCTTAGGTATAGAAAATGTATAGCTCTCTTTCTCCTTCTCTCTACGTTGTATATTTTTTTCTCTCTCGCGTAACGAAATCTCTAAACGTTACACTTTTGCCAATTTACTCTCCATTCTCGCTCAAATATCAGACCGCCGCTAAAGAAGTTTCACTTCAAAAACTTTTTTGGGTTCATTCATTTATTATAACGAGGAAGGTATGCCGTTAATAGTGGAAAATAACATCAGGCAATTGACCCCCACGACCACGCTTACAGGACAATATCCTTTTAATGAAATGTTCCATAACCGAATTGCAAAGTGGCTGCCCTATGTCCTCGATAGCAGGTCTTGAATCGACTCTGGGCTGTTAGCGTAGACCTTCTCTCTCACGTGGCCCCAAAGAAAAAAGTCACAAGGTGTTAAATCACACGATCCCGGTGGCCAATTGTGATCACCGCTTCGAGAGATAACACGGTCCGGAAACTTTTCCCGTAAAAGATCTTTGGTTTCGTTGCTTGTGTGGCACGTACCGCCGTCTTGTTGAAAATAAACGTTGTCCAGCTCAATACTATCCAATTCCGACCATAAAAAATCGTTCATCATCTCTCGATAGCGCAATCCATTCCAAAATATCACCTGTTATTGGAAAACCCTTTGCATGAACATTTGATATAAAAAAATAAATAAATAAGAAAGTAAATTTTAAATAAAATTTTTGATTCAATATGTTTTTATTACTACTGGCCTCGATTAATAAATATTTTTCTATTAATCATATATAGAATTTATAGCCAATTTAGTTCAGATAATCAACTCTAGAATCACTTTGAATTTAAAGGATAAAATTTTCAAACTCCTGCCAACTGTGCGCGATACTGGCAACTGAAAAATTAACTCGATTGCCGCTGCCTATTAAACTGCATGAAGATAACCGTAAGTTTCTAAATGCAATCAGATTGAGCCTTCTAAATAATTATTATTCATAAGGGTGCGACTACAATGCACTATTTCACAAGCCGATTGAGAGTTTCTAGGCGATTGAAGTTTAAGAAAAATTTGTTTGTACATAAATTTATTGTTGAACGAACCATGTTTACACAAAATATATATGTATTTCGATATTTTGAAATAGAAATTTGAACTACACATGTACATATACTTTTCTTATGATATAAAATCATTCGTCCTTCCCTTCCACACAAATCCTTAGCACTTATTATAGATACTACAATTTTCCATGCGACATCGTATCCAATGGGCATCGTATCCAAAAGAGGCCTCGAAAAAGTACAAATTAAAATACTCCTTATAGAGTGTAATAATGTACTCAACAAACTGGCGACTCTCAATCCCTGCTTTGGGTACGAGGGCATGAAAGACACAAAGGAAACGTGAAAGCAGGCTTTTATGACAAACAAAAGGGGCGGAAAGGCCATTTATTGGATCAACCCAATTTTTCGACTTCAACAAAACCAACCTAACAAAAAAAAACCAAAAAAATATACCCAATAAAAGCCAATCTATACTGGAACGGCATAAATGGCATTAATCACTCCAAAAAGTTACTCAACTTTAATACCAACAGAGCAAAATCTGTTCTAACCCTACACAAAAAGGTTCTCAGATTACTCTGGGGAGCACTTACCGGCCACCTAGCACTATGCTGCTGCTATACTGCTGCGATGAAGAAAAACACTTAATCACCAACTGTGAAGAATTAGGTCATAGGAGACACAGAATCGTGGGCTCGTATCTACTAGAGGATGAAGACTTACTAATGCTCCCTCCTAAGGAGCTTGTTTGATTCCTCGCATTAGTAAATAATTAAAATAGAGCACTTGAAGGCGCACAGTAGATCAATGTAGTCGAAAGGCATAAAAGCCTTAGCCTACCCGGTACAACCCTTACCATTCTTCGAAAAAAATATATATTTCTGAACTCTCTTGACAATCTTTTTTTATTTGATACCCAGATATTTGTGTATAGTTTTATTGAATAAGATAACTTTTATGTATACGAGTAATGCAACTAAGTTTTTTTTGTTTTTTTGATGAAAATACAACTTTATTCTGAGAAAATGATTGCAAATGAATCACTGAAAGTATTGCCCATTGCTGGCTACTACTTTTTTCTATCTTTATGGTAGATCTCGTATACCGTCGCGGTAAAACTGTTCATGTTTTGAGGCTATCCACGGATCAAGCCATTTTTTGATGTCTTCATATGAATGAAACTGCTGGTCAGCTGGACCATGTGTCATCGATCGGCACAGGTGATAATCGGATGGCGCAATATCTGGAGAATATGGCGGGTGGGGTAGGATTTCTCATTCCAGTGTTTCCAGGTAGGTTTTAACGGGTTTGGCAACGTGAGACCGAGCGTTGTCATGCTGTAGAATCACTTTTTCATGCCTCTCCGCGTATTGCGGCCGCTTCTCGTGCAGTGCTCGGCTCAATCGCATCAATTGAAGTCGTTAACGATCCCCAGTGATAGTTTTGCTTGGTTTCAACAGTTCATACTAAATAAGACCAACTTCATCCCACCAAATACATAGCATAACCTTCGCTACGTTAATATTTGGCCGAGGCGACGATGTAGAAGCATGACCGGGCAGTCCCCATGACTTTATTTTCTTTGGATTGCTGCAATGAATCCATTTTTCATCACCCGTCACGATGCGATGAAGAAAACCCTTCCTTCTTTGCCGCTGGAGCAGTTGTTCACAGGCGAAAAAACGACGTGCAACATCCCTTGGCTTTAACTCATAAGGAACCCAAGTCCCCTGTTCCTGAATCATTCCCAAAGCATGCAATCGCTTGGAAATGGATTGACGGGTAACGCCTAATACTGAACCAAGCTCTTCTTGCGTTTGACATGGATTCTCATTGAGCAATGCCTCCAATTCATCGTCTTCGAAGGTATTTGGTCTTCCTTCACGCGAACGGTCGTGAACATTAAAATCACCGTCTTTGAAGTGGAGGAACCAATCTTGGCTCGTTGTTTCACTTAAAGCAGCATCTCCATAAACTTTTTATAGCTCTCGATGCACTTCAGCTGCCGTTTTTTTTCGAATGAAAGAGGAAAATCAACATTTCCCGCAAATGACGATTATTCGGCACAAAATCAGACATTTTCACAAAACCAAAAGTATACGATACCAAAACAAAATCGCTAAGGTGTCGAAGCACTTTGTTTACCATACGTCTAGGCTTGGTTTATGACGTTTAAGTTATGTTAGAATCGACTAGCACACACTGCTGCCGGCAGCTATTGACTTAGTTGCGCACCTAATATTGATGTTGGGCAACTAAAAATGCAGATTTACGAGTACGGCCAGTGAATAATAGTATCGCGCACATATCGATTTTCTCATGCGTGCGAAGTGCTGTTCCACATGAATAATTAAGTAAGATTTTCGTTACTACCAGTTGTAATCAAAACTTAATAGCTTAACAAATCCAAATAAGGCGTTCGAAAAGTGGAATCCGCCCGCTGGAAGTTAGGAAATACCAATAACTCGCTGAACCATATTTTCACAGCAGCTTCGTTCAGCTAAAACAACATAAAATCTGTAATTCAATCACAGCACGTCATTTATTTTCTAGCGCCCTTTTAAAACGCAAACAGTTACGATTTATCCAAAGTTTTACCGTCACTTCTATCTCTCGCATCATAAGTGCTGCTCTGTTTTTATAAGTGGGAACTTAGAATGTTTCGCTCCTGTGCTACATACATAGATATGTATGCAAAGTGCTCATGTGTATGTGTACTTTGTTTGTACATCCGCATGCGTGCTGGTGTATCGCCGAACTACACACGTACATACACACTTGTGCCTGAAAGTTGCCCCATCAATATATTACGCCATTGTTTACATATTCCAAGTACAGGCATACACACCCAACATGTGTGGGTGGGTGGGTGTGTGTGCATGTGTGGGTATTTGCATCAGTTTGTCGAGGAAGTATGCATTTAAACTCCACTTCACAGTTTGACCTATTTTTTTAAAAACTTGTATTCCTATTATTCCCTTTTATGCATGCCGCTATTTCTCTCCTTCCCAATTTCTTCTTTTATTCTATATTTATTTATTTTCCTTTTATGTCAGTTTAGTATTTACTTGTAAATATTTTACAACACTCTACGTGCGAGTTTCTCGTTTTCAGGTCTTTTGTGTCTCAACTTTTTATAGGTAAAATTTTGCATGTATGTGTATGTGTATGCGCATACTAGCAAATGCATTTGTATGCGAGCGTGCATGCATATATTTCGGTATTCAGGCTCATGCATGTGGATATGCGTGTGGGCGTGTGCTCGAATGCGGGTGCATAAATTTCGCTTCAAGTTGATGTATTGCATTGAATTTCAAAGCAGTTTGCATACGTGTACACGCACACATACATACATATAATACATATGCGCACTTCTGATCACAATAATAGCAGCGTGACATATGGCAGGGTTTTGACTGTTTAATTTTGATTATTTTTTATAAAAATATGCTACATTCTCTTGGTACAAAAATCATAAAAATCTACGGTTCAAGCTTTGTAGGTTCAAGGATCGATACAAATTTCAAACTTTTTCAACAGACATTTAGAAAAACCTCGACTATGCAGTTTTATAGCCCATTGAAGTTTGGTCTAATAAAGTGCAGGCTTGAAGTGACTCATTTTTTTTGCCGGCTGTTTTATGTATTTAGGTGGGTAAGTGAAATGGTTCAAGTGCGAGTTCGGCACTCCCTAAATAGCATCAAAGCACCGTTTTGATATCATTTTGAGACCTCTAACGGGCAAATATCGACAGCCACCCTGAGCTGTTGATGTAATAGAGAATATTCATGCGATTCAGGTTGTTGCACTGCCTCAGGCAGTCGAAAGGAGCGACCGGTGATTTTAATCCGAGACCCGGATATTTACAGAGAAAGTGCTCCACAGTCTCTGAAAGGTCCCCACAGCTTCTGCACCTAGGATTAAATGGTAAACATAGTTTTCCGCGCGTGTGCTGATCGTCCAACGACCGAATGGCTGAATGGCATGGAGTCCCCAGGACTTTCTAAGTCCTCCGTATATTGTATTGGGGCCAAAGGGTTTTCGAAATAGCACATGAAGAAATGGAGCTCCATCTGATCTGTGCTTTCCTGAGAAATTATTTGTGCAGTTGTTAAACTATCAGGGCGATGCCGATGACCGGGTGGGAGACCTCTGAAATCGACTGAAGTCGACCGCTTTCTGGCAAGCTCATCAGCAATTTAATTTCCCTCTATATTCCAATGTCCTGGAACTCAGATTAGAGAAATATTACCTGCACATCCATGAGATTTAATCTCTCCCTTGTAGAGTTTACTAGTTTGATTCTGCACCCTGACGTTGTCCGAGCTTGATCACGACTGTCGGAGAAAATGTTAATATCTCACTTGCTCCCATGTTCCCTAAGCAATAGATAAATTGGCTGACATAGAGAAACCCCTGCTCCGACTCCCGATTCCATCTTGGAGCCATCAGTGAAGACAGAGGTGCAAGTTTTGTTGCAGATTTCCCCCTCGTTCCAATACTGCCTTTTTGGAAAGATTACCCTAGCACGACCCTCAAACTTCAGTTTGTGGATAGAGAGATTTGTTCGAAGTGTTTTGTCCATTTCAAAAATGTCAAGCATTCATTATATGGAAGAAAATATAATAATTATATGGAAGGCAATACATGCTTTCTATAAAAAAGAAATCTCAAAAAGCAAGCTATAATTTTCAGTCACTTCAAATTTATACAATATGCTGCCAAATTAAATGGGTACCAAACCTGCATACTCTATTCTTCTAAAAATTATGCATTTTTTCAAAATTTGCAATGTTTGAAAATTTTATGCGAATTCGTGAATTTTTTTTCTCTTTTTTTAGTTTTAAGGTTTAAATTTTAAGCTATATGGTTTTTGTGGTAGTATGAATTATATCCGTAATACGCAGGCGCACACACATACGTACTAGCATACATACAAACATACATACGTATGACGCTTGAACTAAACACCAAAGCAAGTAATTGGCAGTGTAGTATACATACTACAATACTCACTATACTAGCGTGGCTCAGCAGTACGCAGCCACACACATATGCGTACCTATATCAACATATAACGCTTCGTAGCCAAGAGTGGGGAGGCTACGAAGCACCGCACAAAGAGGAGACGGAGAATAGGGAACGCTGTATAACTGTGTTCTATCTCATTCTCTCGCAGGCTATATACTATAAGATCTATATGTATGTCTCTTTTTAGTGTCGCTTTTTCGTTTCATCGAGTCTCAAATCACTCCCAACCATTCTAACGAAGTTTTCACTTCAAAAACAAAACAAATAAATTATGCCTAAAACTTTTTAGTACACCGCGCTGCTACTATTTTGAACACAGATGTATATGAATATGCACGCGTACAATTATTTGGTAATGCATTCTCGAACCTCCTTGCAGGTGCTTGAACGTTTCCTGTTCCCAAATGCTCTTAAGTGAAAATCCAGGTATGTCGCATCAAAATCTCAGCTTAATTTTCTCTCTTTAATGCTGCTTAATGGACGAACTTAATTGTGTAGTTTGTTTCATAATGTTTTTATAACAGCAGATATTATATTCACAATGAAATTATTTGGTTAGTATAGTGCTAGAAATTATTTCTAAACATTTAGCGGTGCACACATTGAAGTGAAATCGAAAAAGGTGTCTCCGCTTCTTCAACACTTCTTTGACAAGCAGTGTGCCTGTCAAATTAAGTAGTAGAGGTAGTTTTATACTATTCCTTAAAAAAATATTTGGCTAATTTTCAGTATGGCGGTAATGGCGCACATGCCAGTTCAACTCAACAGCTAATAATTTTGGTAACTCTATAATTCACGTCCAAGAAAGAATTATTTCAGTTTTCATCCCTCCAAAAGATTCGTATGAATAAGCCATTTTCAAAAATGAAAAGCGGAATTGAATAGTTCAAGTACCTGTAATCTATTTGGACGCTCATAAATCGGAATGGCCTAATATGGAATCTCCCTTTTTTATTATTACGTTGAGCCTAACGCACTACAGCTTGTCTAAAGTTGCTCGAATAGATCGACAAGTAGAATTAAAAAAAAGTTTCGTTCTAGTGAGCCTTACTGGTACTGCTGAGCCTCATATGACGTCCTCCTGCTGTATACACTTATTGAGCTACCACATAACATATTTAAAGCCGCACTTTTATTAGTTATAGCCTATTTAGTCATAGAATAATTATAGAGTAGCCATACCAAACGAGATTTCAAAGAAGGCGATTCTCTGTCCTGTATTTTTTTCAACCTCTTGCTGGAAAAGAACCGCACTGGTGATGGCTGGCTGATGACATCGACATTATCGGCGAAACCAACGCTGACGCTGTATGCTCGACATTCTTCAGTTTAAAGAGAGAAAGGAACAATCCGGGGTTTGCGGTAAATGAAGGCAAAATAAAGTACCTGCAATCAGCTCGCAGGAGTCTTCGCGCCTTGGGCAATATGTCAGTTTTGATAATCAATAATTCGGAGTTGTGAAAGACTTTGTCTACTTTGGGGCCAGCATGAACAACAAAAACGATCTGAGCCTTGAGATCAAACTCTTGCCGATAGGTGGCACTTTGGGCTCAGCAGGCGATTGAGAAATAGAGTTTTCTCTCGAAGGACCGAACTGATACTCTACAACTAAATACTGATACTCTACTACGCTGAAGCATGGACAATGTCACCAGCAGCTGAGAAAGTTTTGGCAGTCTTCGATAAAAAAATTCTTCGTTAGATCTTTGGTCCCTTCCGCGATAGTGAGGCGCGTAATGTACGGTGGAAAAGCGAGCTGTATGACCTATTTAAATACATGGACATAGTTAAGCGTGTAAGAATACAGATATCTCCGTTGGAAGGACCAAGCGCTGCCGGACCTGTCAGCGCTCGGGATGTCTAACTGGCCCCAGCGGGTGCAGGACAGAAACAGCTGGCGCGTTATTTTCGTTTCGACCAAAACCGACATACGGATGTAGCACCACATAAGTAAGTAAGTATTTGCAGTTTATTACCAAGAATTATGTGAGAAACTAAAAATGATCGGAATGTAAAGTCGTGGACTGAATTTATCGAATTAAAAGGCAAGGCGCTAATAGATGTAGTGAAAGAAAATACTTAGCAGCGATTTTTATGTAGTTTTCAAAGATGTTGAAACGATTCAGCAAGAAATATAAGACGACAACTCAATAAAAATTGATTGGAATTAGATTTCCTGCCCGGCCATCGGCATCGCGCCTATCTGTTCTTAAAGGGACTTGCACAAATTATTTCTCAGGAAAGCGCAGAAAAGATGGAGCTCCACTTCTTCGTGTGTTATTTCGAAAACCCTTTGCCGCCAGTACAATAGACGAAGAACTCATTTTCCAAATTCGTAGCTGTGGTTAACGGTCATTGGATGATCGGGTCCATTTACCATTTAATCCCCATTGCAGAAGCTGTGGGGGAGGAGACTATTGAACACTTTTTATGTAAATGTCCGAGTTTGGCAGCCAGACGATTAAGGTCACTGGATGCTCCTTTCTGCGACAGCCTCGGACAGTGATCCTACCTAAATCCCATCAACCTTCTCCATTACATCAACAGCTCTGGCTGGCTGTCGATATCTGCCCGTTGGAGATCAAAACGGAACTTTGGAGCAACTTGGGGGTGCCAGAATGGTACTTTAACAGTGTGACTGTTGCCTAATTTTTCTTATTTTTGATGCTATTGGCGCCTTTTATAGACTTATTCACTGAAAATCGTTAAGATATCTTTTTTTTTTGCTTCAATTAAAATGTGGATTTGAAATGTTTACTACAAGTCTAAGAAAGTTATCCGTAGGATGATACCGGATTCAAGCATTTTTTTTTAATTTTTATTAACTACCTTACAACTGAACTGCATAGAAAATTTCAGTAACCTAGGACTTCGCTTTATATTTTTTTCAAAAAAATCTACAAAGTGGAATGTCCGGTTATGAGGAATTTCATTTTACTTTTCGCATTGTTCAATAAAACTCCCTTGGGTCTCTTTTCAAATAATTCCGTTTCGAACTTTACGAAAGGATATAAGAATTCTACTAGGACCCTTATACAAAATTGTGATTTTTATTTAACTCTTAAATTATGTCAAAGAAAATTGAAAAAAGGTGTATACGTAGACCACCACACATGCATATTAACTACATTCATAAACATTAGTCAATGTGTGCATTCTTGTTAGTGAAAATATAAATAATTACTTTTGCAGTAGAGAGGAGTTTACGTTTGCTTAAAAAATTCAAAATATGTGAAAGTTAGTGAACGTTTTGCAAGTGCATGCCCACATGTGTGTATATGAATATGTATGTGTGATTGTGCCTATGCATATGCCCATTCGTTTGTATAGAAGTGTCCGTGTAGTGCGCCTTTGTGTATGCATTTATTTATTTCATGGCAGGGCAGACGCGTTTGAGTATTACGAGCGAAGTGAAAATGGCTCAAGCGCCAATAAAATATGAATCCGTTTTGCGTGTACCGCATTTATTTAAATCCATATACACATACGTATGTACATGCACGTGTTTGTGGACAAAACCGTTACGCCGAATATGGAACAGGCTTTAGAGCGACCAACAAGAAGTACGAATGTAAAAGCGAGTGCGAACGCGGGGAGCATTGGACAAGCACTTCCGTACAACTGCGGCTGTAAATCGACAAACATATTGACAAACAAACCCGCACACATATGTGCTAACTCGCATTCGCTCACAACTCCATACGTGCATGTATTTCCCCAGCAAACACATGGGAAAATATTCGGTAACGTTTGGTAAACCCTTAGTTTTCAATTTGAGGAATTCTGAACCTTAACATTTGATTTTAGTCATTTTCGCAAGCCTTCACGCAATTTGAGAAATATTTCCGAATGTTACTGATTTTCTGGCAGCACTTCATTTTTTTTTCCTTGCAATTTAATTTACATAATATACAAAACTTTTGTTTAAAAAATAAACATTTTGAAGCTGATATTTTGGCTTGGTATGCTGCTACAGGGTCCATACGGTAGATGAGGGCATGCATAGATGTGACTATAACTTCTTTTTTTGGCTCTCTCTCAGAAAAGACACGGAAGACTAAAAATTAACTCAAGAAATGAAGGGGCTTGCAGTTATCGTCACAAATTTGTACCAAAACCAATAAAAGTAAAAAAAAGGCCACAGAGATATACCAGGGAACTATAGGGCAGATCAACTTGCAAGAGAAGGTACCTGTTTGCCAGACATAAGTAATTTTATGGAGATACCTCTCGCAACTTGTAAGCGTCTCATTAAAGACGCACTAATAAATTCTGCAAATCAGAGATGGATTAGCGCTAACACCTGCGAAATTGCTAGGCAAACATAGCCAAGACTAAATTTACGTCTGTACAAGAGTATTATAAAACTGAGTAAACTTCAAATCCGGACCTTAGTAGGGGCCCTCACAGGACATTGTCTCATAGGAAATCATGCAAAGAGATTAGGCGTTTACACGCATGATTTCTGTCGTAGCTGCAGAAATGAGGAGGAATTGGAAACAATTCAACACCTTTTTTGCATAAACCGATTTTTAAAATCCTACTTCTTAACGAATATAGATAATCTATACATTTTAGGTATCAACAACCTTTTACGCTTTGTCAAAAGCTCAGGATGGTTCAATATGGAGAGGGAAATGTAGCCCAGCCCCCGTGGCTCACAACGGACCCATTCCGTGGTCTAAGTGGCATCGGTGTCTCTATGTGCGATGCGGCTGCCAAACCTACCTACCTACCTAAAAAAAGAGGTTGTCTGTAAAGTCGGTTTACTGACGATAGCTTAACGTGATAACGTCATAAGAAAATACTGATTGGATGGTTGCATTTTCAAAAGAAAATTTTAATTTTATTTGTTTGATAGATATTTTGTACGGATATAGAGAATGAGTTAACATTAACATAACATAATATACTTTAACATAACATAACATAACATAACATAACATAACACAACACAACACAACACAACACAACACAACACAACACAACATAACATAACATAACATAACATAACATAACATAACATAACATAACATAGCATAGCATAACATAACATAACATAACATAACATAACATAGCATAACATAACATAACATAACATAACATAACATAACATAACATAACATAAAATAACATAACATAACATAACATAACATAACATAACATAACATAACATAACATAACATAACATAACATAACATAACATAACATAACATAACATAACATAACATAACATAACATAACATAACATAACATAACATAACATAACATAACATAACATAACATAACATAACATAACATAACATAACATAACATAACATAACATAACATAACATAACATAACATAACATAACATAACATAGCATAACATAACATAACATAACATAACATAACATAACATAACATAACATAACATAACATAACATAACATAACATAACATAACATAACATAACATAACATAACATAACATAACATAACATAACATAACATAACATAACATAACATACCATAACATAACATAACATTACATTACATTACATTACATAACATAACATAACATAACAAATTACCCCGTATTAAAGCACTTATCAACAGCTTTCATTTGATACCCATATTGTACATACACAACCAAAGGTTACCCGGGTCCACGTTTTGACCTATATCTCGAGACCCCAGTCACGGAGCGGCATGAAAAATACTCTGTACTAAAGCATTCACCAACAGCTTCAATTTGATATCCATATTGTACAAACACATTCTAGGGTCCACGTTTTGGTCTCTATCTCGAGACTCTAGTCACGGAGCAGCATGAAAAATACTCTGGACTAAAGCATTCACCAACAGCTTCCATTTGATACCCATATTGTACATACACATCCGAAGGTTACCCGGGTCCACGTTTTGACCTATATCTCGAGCCCTATTTCCAAAATAAAATATAATCCATGTTACTCGTGGATGATGTAGCTTTCGAATGGTGAAAGAATTTTTAAAATCGGTCTAGTAGTTTTGAGCCTATTCATTACAAACAAACAAAGTTTTCCTCTTTATAATATTAGTATAGACAACATATCTTATAAGGTATATGGTAAATATTACCATACATTTTTTCCTTCATATATAATAAAAAAATTAATAATTATAACATTAAAACAACAGGTATTATTAACAAACTTGGTTTTATTTTAAATTCTTCAAGTGAATCAAATTAATAATAATCAATAAGAAGGCATATGCAAATACAAATACGTGAATTTATATATGTACATTTGCGCATATACATACATACATATATACGCTCACTTAAGTAGGAGAGAGCAAGATATCGAACGTTGCCGTTCGTTTGCTTTGTTTGCTTTGTCGTTCGTTCCGCCCTTTCGCTTGCAGTTCATTCAATGCAATGAGCAAGGTAACGGCAATGAGCAAGGTAACACTAATATGAGCAAGGTAACACTAATGAGCAAGGTAACACTAATATGAGCAAGGTAACGGCAATGAGCAAGGTAACTACATATGAACAGTAATGAGCAAGGTAACTACATATGAACAGTAATGAGCAAGGTAACTACATATGAACGGCAATGAGCAAGGTAACTACATATGAACAGTAATGAGCAAGGTAACTACATATGAACAGTAATGAGCAAGGTAACTACATATGAACAGTAATGAGCAAGGTAACGACACATTTTTTCGTGCGTGCAGCCTGTTAAATCGAATTATAAGACGTTATCACGTCAAAAGCAACAAATGTCTACGTTCTAATCCTACAGCGGTTCCTGTTGTCATAGATCTGGTCTTATATGCTGTGAGCTACAAAGGATATGCCACGCCACCAAATTTCTTTACTTAAGGATTTCGACTGAATTCTGCTGCATATATTGACGTTCTAGAGCCAATAGTGAAACCCTGAATTGATAGTGTGCGCTATGACTGCCTGTACATATTTCAGCAAGATTCGGCTCCTTCACACAAAGCGATGGCGATGGGTAGCTGAAAACTTTCATGGCCACCTAACTCCCGAGCCTTAATCCCACGCATTAATACGTATTGGGCGTAGTTGAGCGTGAAACCAATAAACATCTTCAGAACCCCATTTCTTCTCTGAAGGCTCTAATTAATACCGTTATGGCCAGTATAAATAAGGATTCGGGGGCATGCAATAGTTTATCGAGAAGTTTATTGCATCCTATGCAAATTTTATTGAACGAAATGTAGATAAGTAAAAAATGCGTGAAGTTTTATCAAATTTTCAAGTTTTGCTCAAATAGCGTACTTTTATTTTTATTTTTCTTTCCTTTTAATTTTTTATTTTGTTTTTATTTCTTTCCTAAGTGAATGCACTTTTCTTTAACTTATAAGTTTTCATATCAATTAATTGTTGAAAATGGAATTAACTTTATTTTTTTTAAAAGCTTAAAAGTTTATATAGTCCATTTTTGGTCCAAATAATTTATTAAAAGCATTGAATAATAAAAGAAATTAATTAAATTTATGAAATAAAAAAGTTTAATTCAATTCGGCGGAAGCAGTAGCTTGAAAGAACTAATCATGAAAACCAATTTGCTATCCAAAGCTAGTATACAACTGTAGGCTTCTCCAAGACGCACTTCATAAATTGAAGGAGGAGCTCTGTCAAACACCCAATAAAGTGTGTAAGCGCCGATTATACATGAAGGGTCTTTCAAAAGTTACACGTACATATCAGTAGTGGTACATTCCTAAATACTCCTTTTATTTTTTATTTTTATTTTTCAAGTAGACAGATGTGCAATTTTCCACTAGAGAACAACGCCTTAAAATTGCTGAGACTTATTATGAAAATGGCCGGTGGAAGCAATGGTCTGCACAAGTCTGTAGTGCTAATGATGATGATTTTGGAAATTTTTAAGAACAACATTTCGCGAACTTCGTGATTTTTTGGTGGAAATAATCATCCCAATGAGTCGCCAATTCAAAGATTTCGGACAAAATTTCAAGAAAAGGACTGACAAACACTGACGGGTTTTTCTTTTAAAGTAAAGTTTAAGTGAGTAAGCCAACAGGACACATATTAGGCATGAAACTTTCGTGGAAATCTAATATTGAGAATGAGATTCCAAAGGCCAACATTGCATTGCACAGAATTATCTGTTCGACTCCCGGACTACTGTAGCGCCATAAAGAAGGTAACTGTGTACCTTAACTCATATGCCGTAACATAAACTACGACAAATATCTTCTCGGACAGCCAGGAAGCCATCAAATCAATGGAGGAAATCAAAGTTTGTTCAGGAATGCCTGGTGGCTCTAAATGATATTGGCACCTGTGTTCATGGTCAGTCTTAAATGGGTTCCGAGACATAGATGTATTCAAGGAAATTGCAAGGCCGACGAGCTAGTCAGAAAGGGCCTAATGTTCTACTGCTTGAAAACATATGAAGGCAATATTGGAATTCCTATGGCAACTTGCAAGTCAAGGATAAAAAAATTATATTCTCCACGGAGCCAATAGGTCATGGAGAGAAGAAAATACTTGTGTTACAACAAGGCTAATTTGGGGGCAAATAGATAAGAAGAGAGCAGGAGAATTGCTCAAAAGAGAACATCTCGAAGGTCGTGGCCTGTGTCGGTGGTCATTGGCTGTTGGGTAGGCACTCTTCTAGGCTAGGAAGTTGTAGAGACGCGGAAGAGGAAGAGACAGTAGAACACTTCCTCTGTAATTGTCCAGCCTTTGTTAGGAGTAGAGCAGGGAGCAAGGGAAAATATTATTTTGACTCTCTTACGGAACTCTCTGGTGTTGGGATAAAACCTATCCTACACTTTAAAAGGGAGCCAACAACGATTGCAGAGCTGAAACACAATATTCGGATCGAGATGCTGAACTCAATACGATATCGTGTGAATCTAATATTTAACTCATATAATTTAGAAATCCCCTTGACCTCAAGTGGAGAATTATAAATTTCTAAAGTTGATAACTGAAAAATTCCTCATGCAAAAAAGAACGCCCACTCAAACCTGCTTGAATGTGCGTATGTGAGGCTATGTAGAATTATTGTTGAAGATTTGAGAAATCTATTTCATATGAAATTCATCTCAAATTGATATGAAACAAAAAGGTTTGCTGGGTCTGTTCGCCCGCCAATCTTTGCTGGTATTTGTGCTAGTGTATTTGCAAGTGCCCATGTATGTGGTGGTGTGTCTATTCGATATTCGTTGCCTATCGTTCCGTTTTGCGCATTCGTTAGGCTCACGTACCAAACATTAAATGTGATAGAACAGCAAAAACACCAAGCATGTATTAAAGCCGTCAATGGCAATGATGTGCGAATAGTCAGGCTCATTCGTCATGTATGCGCACATATTCACAGGCACACACACACACACACGCGTATAAAGGAAGAATTAAGCCTAAATGCTTGCACAGAAACGCTTACATACACACACGTACACGTAGTTCTACATACATAGTTATTATTAAATTATATGGCAAAAGCACAGTAAGCAATTATAGTTAATAGGCAACCTAGCGTGATAACAAAAACAACAGAAATGACGTTTCAGGAACGGTATTAGACAGAAATGCGTAGCGGAAAATGATGAAATGAAAGGGAAAATTCGTTGAAACAGCTGAGCGGAAGTGGAAAATACCGTTGCGTTCAAAACAAAAAAAAACAAAACAAAAAATGCGGAAAGCGTATGGAGACGCAGCGTTCATAATGGAAGTAAGCAATATGATGAACCACAATTAGCGACAGACGGCGTCAACTTCCGCTTATTTTGCGGCTACGGCAAGGCGATAAACTGCGGAACAACATCTACAGCAACACACCAACAAAATAACGAAAAATATGAACTCACTCCACCCACAAACAAGGCTCCTCGCCTTCGATCCACAATTATTTCATACGTAAGCACACACACACACATGTGAATATACGAGGGATGACTGATGAGTACGCAACCTAGTGATAACTCAACAATAATTCCGTAACTCATTGCCTGAAAGTTCAAGAAATTCGGAGTACCGTGTGGGGACTAAATTCATTGTTAAAATAGAAAACACGCCGAAACAAATTAAAAAAAAGTCTGATTTGGTTTTGAAGATGCAACAACTTTATATACAATAAATGTAAATGTACCGCGATAACTAATAATTTGTAGAATAGTTTCCATAAAAGTCAGGCGTGAAATAGTGCGAAATTGTAATTTCACAACTTCATCAAACAGTCAGTTTTAACAGTGAGGACTTGGCAAAAATGTTTATTCTTATTTTTTTTTTTATTTACGATTCTTATTAATTTTTCTGAATCGTTATAAAATTGCACCTCGTATATAAAACCAATAAGTTACAGTTGTCCATTTTAACCGTAGATCAGCCCTACAAAAAACTTCACAATTCTATACCGTGTATCTTTTTTGATACATACTGAATTATTATTAAAAATGAAACAACTCAATGTGTTTTTAACTAGATTTTGAGATAGTTATAAAATTAAGCTTTATTGACGCATTTTGTACAAATATTTTCCATATGTTTGTCTTTACAATAAGGTTTTTTGCATTTGCTGCAATGTAAAGAGGTCCATTTGTCTGCACTGTTGACGACGCCAGTAAAGAAAATCGACAAAAGCATGCAAAATTTTGAGTACGTTGGTATTGTTTTTCAACATAAGGTTTAGCTAATGAAATGGCAAGTTCATGAAGAAAACACTTGCGTTTTGTCTGCTTCCTTGTAGACTTCCAGTTTGGATCTATTTCATTATATATAATATATGAGTTTAATTCTGAGATGTCAATCATATTGGAAAAAACTTCCATAGTCCAACGATTGTTTTGTCGCTTGCAACTGTAACAGGTTAACATTTTGTCCACCGTATCAACTCCTCCTTTCGTCGAGTTATAAAAGGAAACTAATTCTGGGAATTTTTTTGAGTTACCTAGAACATTCGCGTCGTGGTGCATTGTGCTCATAACAATTGTGCATTTGTTTTTATGGCTCATATACGAAACAAGCTCTGGAACTCCAGTATTTCTTTTTCCCAAATAAGGCTGTATTTTCCAAACATAACATGTTTCGGCATCAACGGCCAACCAAAACTTTATACCGTACTTCTCGGGTTTCGACGGAATGTACTGGCGAAACTTACAGCGGCCGTGAAAACCCAATAATTGTTCGTCTACTGTGATGCAATCATGAGGATTATAGAACGTAGGGAGTAGTTTTACCCACCGTTCCCAAAGATCGCGAATTGGTGCAAATTTATCTTCACTTCTTCTCTCTCGTCGACTAAGTACGTCATCAAAGCGTATAACCTTCAATACATATAAAAATGTTTTTTCGGTCATAATTGTGCGAAATATAGGTCGCCCATATGTAGTATCGAATAAATCATGCAAAGTTTCATTTTTAGATCTACATATATAAGTATTCAAAAAAAACAATTTTTTATTTATGATATTTCAGTTTTTGAATATACATATGTATTAACGTACTTATATACAACAGCCAATATCAAAACAGCCAGAAAAGCCAGAAGTAGATCTTCATCAATTTCTAAATGTTTATCTCCATGCAATTCTTTCCCATACTTATTCGAATTTTCAATTATTATTTTCGTAATCGATGTAGGGAAAAATAATAGCATGGAATCTCGGATGTTTCCAACTCGGCTAGATGCGTTTCTTGTTGCTCCTAAAAGAAGTAAGTCACTATGTAAATTGAAAAATCGTAATATAAAAAAGCACAGTTAGTAGCCTGGTCTCAAACTAATGACGTTTTCCGCCCTTGAACGACTGATGGTGTATGGCTCTGGATTCCATATGGTACCATCTTTTGCAGTATATAACAGATCAATATCAAAGTTGAGACCAATATTCTCAGAAATATCTGATAAAAAAACTTTCATTTGAGTCATTTTCAAACACATAGTCCTCCGCCTCAGTTTCTGAATTGGAAAAGTTTCCATTTTCCGATTCATCGTTTGAACTGTTATCCAGAACTTCATTCACCAGCTCCTCTAAAGTTAAATATTGCCTACGCGACATTTCTGAACCAAACTTCACTAACAATCACTTATTCACAAAAAAACGTCCGAATAATGTCAAAACAAGGATGAAACTAAAACTATTCGCACGAAAAATCATTAAAAATTTCATATGTATCAAATATGATACCATGAGTAGAATTATGAAGTTTTCGTTTTTCTCGCGACCTACTTGATTTTTAAATTTGAAACTCAGTTTAAAATGCTTATATCAACGGAACAAACAAAGTCATAAAAGTTGAGGTAAGTGTTGCCAGCGTGGACGAATTTATGGGCTTCTAAAATATGAAATGTATCATTTTTGATACAAAGAACGATCTACGGTTAAACGTCTTCGAGAAGAGTTCAGCCGAAGTAGGTTGGTTGAATCATCGCTAACAAGATTTTATAGTAGTCGTTTGGGAGCTATGGCATACCAAGTGTGCCATGGACTGATGACGGCGAAAGGAAGGTGATAGTGAAAGATCATTTTGAGAAGAGAAATCTAAAGAAGATTTCCTTGCTGGTATACAGCATATATATTCACTATGTGAAAAGTGTATTTCACTTGATAATTTATTTATTTCACTACAAT
The DNA here is from genome assembly GCA_037575425.1 of Anastrepha fraterculus. NCBI lineage: Eukaryota > Metazoa > Arthropoda > Insecta > Diptera > Tephritidae > Anastrepha > Anastrepha fraterculus. The sequence continues at coordinate 46,149 of JAYXIM010020499.1, read as the reverse complement.
GAAAAATATAAAAAAACAACACAATTTTCATGATTTAAGTACTTAAGGCCGCGCGCTTATCAGTTGCCCCTCGTGCATATACAAATAGAGCAGTGCAAAGTTTTTGTTATGTCATTCCTAATTGCTAATAGCTAAATGTATAATAGTTTACAACAACAACAACAACAACAAAAATTCGCACAGGAACATAATTTGCGATAGAAGCCGATTAAACAACAAATCTAACCACTACGGCAACAAAGTCAGCTGGGAGCAATCTAACTTACAGCAAATATGTTAAATATTAAATGGAGAAACGTGAATTTGGTTGAATGAGAATTGGTTATGCATTGTGGTTGACATTTCTTGTTCAGATGCCCTGCAGTGAAAGGGAAAAATACTCAGCAAACATATTTGTTCTAGTTCATAAACTGGTATTTGCTGGAAGAAGTCATACTAGTGCGAGAGTGGTCCGAATTGTGCCAGTTGCAAAACCCGGCAATTAGATTTTTATGGCAAATAAATTTCTTTTATTATTAAAAACAGGAGCTCCTCAAACACAAAGTATGCAATTAGATTTATATGGCAAATAAATTTCTTTTATTATTAAAAACAGGAGCTCCTCAAACACAAAGTAGGTATGCACGTTAAGAGGATTAGACGAATATACATAAATGTTGAAGCAGTCAATCATCAGTGTGTTGAATCCCAAAGATTTTAATTCTTAGTACCTCAAAGATTTGTCGTGCATTCAATTGAAAGACAAATGATAAAATAAGAGATTTATTTAAGTAAGGGGCAAAACATAAATGAATAGTAGAATTTACATTTTAAGTTCATGAAAATTTTAATTTTTAAAAATAAAATCAACTTAAATCGCTTTACCAATCTAAAGGTGGGAAAAATTTTTTATGAAATTTTCTATCAAAATAAAATCTTTTTGAATCATTAATTTATCGATTTTGTTTTTACTTTTTCAACTTCACCTTAACTGGCGATTTTCATCATAAATTGGACTAGAACTTTTTGAGTCAATTATGAACTATTTCATTAACTGGTGTAACACTAAGCCATAGACTGACAATATATATAACAAATATTAAAAAATATATATTTTTTTTATTTATAATTTTTTTTTTACTTTTTCTGCTTGACTTACGTGGTGTTTTTCGCTACAAATTGGACTAGAATCGTTGGAGACTATTATGGACTTGTTCTGCAACTAATATTATGGTGGTGTTTTAATTCATAATAAAATACTTTCATTTATCCCTTTTCATTTGCTTTTTCAACTCCTCCAAAACTGGTGATTTTGGTCATATATTGGACTAGAACTTTTTGACTCAATTATGGACTAGTTCATTAACTGGTCTATACATTAAAATTGTAAAAAGTAATACATTAAAACCAATTTATTAAATTTTCTTAAATTTTGTATCCCTTTTCTACTTGACTTGAGTAGTGATTTTCACCACAAATTGGGCTAGAATCTTGCCAGACTATTACGGACTAGTAATGTGATATGTTGCTGCTGCTTTAGTTCATAATAAAATACTCGTGAAACATTAATTTATCCATTTTTATTTATTTTTTCAACCCCTCCAAAATTGGTGATTTTCGTCATATATTGAGCTAGAACTTTTCACTTTCTCAATTACGGACTGGTTCATTACCTGGTGTAATACTAGCGCATAAACTGACAATATACATATATTAAAAATGTTAAAAAATAAAATATTTTTGAAACATTGATTCATAAATTTTGCATTACTTTTTCTATTTGACCAAAAGTGGAGATTTTCGCGGCAAATTGGATTAGAACTTTTTGAACCTATTATAGGTTATTTCATTAAATTGCATGACACTGATCCATAAGCTGATAATTTAAATATCTTAAAAATAAAAAATTTTCAAAACTTTAATCCATCAGTGTTTTTTCTACTTTTTCAATTCGTCCAAAAAAATCATTTTCCTATAAATTGCACTAGAATTTTTAAGACACTTTTAAAGCGTTTATTGCATTTATTTATCAACCTTTATTCACCTTTTCAAGTCCTTCTAAACTTTGTATGCTTATTGTTAACTAGCCCGTTAACTGACATGATGCTGATGCAAAGGCCAATAATTGACATTTCATAGAAGAGAGAAGATGCTAAAGAGACTTACTTGCTAACATTGAACACCGTTATAAGACGAGCTGCATCAGCTGCGAAGCAAACTGGTAGTGAAGTAGTTTTGAACTACTACATTTTACTGCAGGGAATATATAATTATTACTAGCTTCCTGCAAGCACACACTTCACACACAGATGCAGGAAAGTTTTCGTGTAACATATATAAATACGCAATAATTTTGCTTAATGGAAATGGTGACAAAACCAAATCAACCAAAGTGTTTCTAGCAAATTTTATTTTCAATGTGAAAGGTGCAAAAGTTTTGCTGTTGATAATTAAAAATCAGCGAAATATGAAATTATTTGTTTAATTAGTAAACTTTTGTGGAAGGATTTTCAGAATGTGAGACACTCACTACAGATACCAAATAAAATAAATTTAATAAACAATTGGGATTATTGAAATTCAATCAGTTGCGGCAATTAGTTCGAGTGTCATGAAAAATCTCCGACAAGGCGTAATAGTGTGGAAATGTAAGGGTCTATAATTATTTTGCAAATTGAAAAAGTTAACAAAAATAAGCCGCACAGTGAGACGTTCTCAAGCCAAAGCCACCGAAGTAGAAGAGTGAACAAAATTTTTTCGTGAAGTTGAGTTTCTAAGTAGTTAAATATACTCAGATCTTATAAATTACATCTATTTTAAATACCATAGTTTTCTAAAAAAATGAGCTTTTCACCCTTTTCAACTTTAATCTGCGCGTAAGAGTCACCCGGCTTCAGTTAGTGATTCACTAATTTCAAAAATTTCAAGTAATTTAAGGCCTTCGCCTCATTTGAAATGGTGTGTTTTGGGTGTTTCTTTAAAGGCATGTAGAACAGAAACGAAAAAAGATTTTTTATTTTTGTTTTGAGTGTTTTACTTCCTGATCGATTGTTAAGAAATAAAAAAAATTGTTTGGCGACACAAGGTTCGTTCAAAAAGTAGTCAGCCTTCAAAAAATGGAAGGAGGAGTTTTCTAGTCATTCAAAAATTTCTCTGGAACGGAATCTCTTCAAACCCAAGCAATAACTGAAAAACCAACTACCTGCAATGGCCTATTATTATTATTATTAGAAGGCCATTACGCACTGCGACCAGAGTTGATCTATTGTGCAAGACCTATTTTTGTAACCCTAGAGTTTAAGGCTTTTTATAAATTTTAGCACTATTGTGGGTTTGTTGTTCCAAAGATTACATGGAGATACTACGATACCACCAAGGTGGTGAAGTCTTTATCTGCCCAGCGCAGGACATTCACAAAGCACATGTTCTGAGCTTTCTATATCCATTTCGCAAAAGCGGCAGACATTGGTCTCTGATAGACCTGGCCTAAGGAATGGCCTAAGGAATAATAGTAATAATAATTAGTTGCTATAGAGCCGTCTGGTGGGCGCATAGTGCCTTTCAGACTTCAGGAATGTTTCAAGAATACCTGCAACACTTTTACCGAGCCTTCAAATAAGTTTAAGTTACATTTTTCCCCTAACTAACTATTCATTCTACCTACATAGAAGGCAAGGCTGTAACGACAGTTTGAACAGGTTCGTATAGACATGCGTGATTTATTTATTAATCCGCTTCCTGCTTCGGATACTTCAACATAAAAATTGACACCTGTGCCAATGAAAAAAACTCCATCTGGTGACAAGAAAAGAAGGCGCTTCAAATCTCTGCTAGTATTTTCTATTATTATAATTTTTTCAATATGAGCTGAGCGTCGTTTCTTCTTATGAAATGACGCCTTGTGTCCACATATTCAAAATATTCATACATATTCTTGTGCCTTTCAACAAAATTAAATCAATGTGAAGAAAAATCCAATATATTCCAAAATAAATTTACTAATCGGTAAATCATAGTGCTGGCTGACACCACAACCTTGAATCAGAATTTTATGAAGAAAGGTCGGCATATATTATTTTTTATATTTCCACGTGTATAAAAAATACTAATTATTTTTAAGAGTTTAATAAAGAGTCGATTTCTTTGATGCTATTGACATCACTTAAAGTTCGTGCAGTGGGTGCATTCATAGTACAATTGAACTCGAAGCATGCCAAAGTGAGGCCAGTTCCTAAAACGAGGTAGTCTTCTTAAGATTTCAGTGCAATACACAAATTCACTTTTTAGCACTTTCAATACAAAAGAACACGACAACAGTCTAATTCTACTGAGGTGTGATGTTAAATTCAAAAGCTGACAACGAGAATCATATGAATGTTATGGCTCTTAAAAGTTCTGCGGCCGTAACGCAAATTTTAGAAAAAAGTTTTATGCGCTCAATTCTTTTAATGTGAGTGGCTTGGAAAGGCCGTCAGATAAAAGTAGCGTATTCTAAAAGAGCACCAACAAATGCTACATAAAACTTTTTGAGAGAATAAGGATCTGGGAAATGTGTACAGTTACGCTGGAATAAAGTAATCAACATAATTACTAAATACGAGTTTAGAGTCGAAAAATGCCCCTATGCCTTTAACTTGGCGCACAGCTTTCAGTTTATCATTAAAAAAAATTCTAAAGAGAAGTAAGCCGAGAAGCCCTCATTTATTCTGAACGAAATATTTGCTTGAATTAGTCAATTTTAATAATCAAGTGTTTGAAATCAACGCAAAGTTAAAACCTCAAAAACAACCCCGAAACTTAGAGTTACTCCAAAAGCAACTAAATAAAAATTCTCCAATCTGTAATTGATTCCTCTTTTCATGAAAGTACGAAAGGCTTAAGTTGGCATGCCACTATAACCATGAATGGTGACTGTTTTGCCGTTGTACTACTTTGTGAAATGCAGCGGAGTAAATAGTAATAAAATAAATTCCATATTGCCTCCTAAATTCGAAAAATATCATTGGCTTCAATAGAGCGTACAGAAAGCTTAACTAATGACAACTCAGTTGTTGGTTACCAAGCGAAGCGCAAAATCATGTTGAAAACTCGAAACGTTGCTGAAAAATTGTCTGTAGTAAAAATGCATGGAAGAATTTGTATACAGCCTAACCAGACAAATTTGCAATAGTCAAAACTCATACGTATGGCAAAAAGTTTATCCCAGCTCTGGATGTTATAATTTGCCATACAGTTTTGGGTTGCGCCAAAAATCGATATACAAAGCAATTTATCATGAATTTTCGTAATATTTTCAAGTTTTATGGCAAATAAAATAAATGAGAAAAATCTATCAATAAATTGCTGCCTTGCTTACTGCCACAAACGCACAGGCACACGAACACGAGCACGCAAACATACATATGTACACATAATAAATGCTCAAAAGTAAACATAAAATAATCACCGCCGAAATAGTTCAAATATGGGCATACAGATGTACACAAGCACATACCCATGCATGCATACAAATATAATACATACAGCAATCATAAGGATACGGCCCAGTGATTATATTTTCTTGTGTGTTTGCTAAGCCCTGCTTTCAATGGCTTCCGTTTGTATGTTTGTGTTTTTCCATTTCTATGTACCAGTTTGACATAAAATTGTGCCCAGAGCTGTGGGTAAGTCATGATGTGATTGTGGTAATGCCAACAGCTCGTTGTGAGCACGTTTGTGCATGCGTATATGTGTGAGTGTATGTAGTTTGCAAGACGTGCCAAAATTTTGTGGCAATATTTACGCCTAAATGGTTTTCTAGTTTGTGGCGATCTAAGCTTTTCGTTATTATGGCTTAGTAGTTGTCTGTGTGTGTGTGTGCGAGCGTGTATTGCCAACTGATGACAAGCGATAAGCCAAAGAACTGGCAGCTTTTTCGAAATTATTTGTGACGCTTGGAAGAAAAAATTCTTGTATTTTGGGAAAGGTACATGAAAGAGAAATGTTTATGTGTGGTGTGTGAGTGAGTAACTTTAAAATATTTTTTGCTAGGGATGCCGGTATTTTTGGAGCAATCAAAAACGCAGGATCTGTTGATATGAAAAATTTATAATTTCGCTTTATTTATTTATTTATTTATTTAGGTCTAATAGGATTTTTTGTTTTGAACAGGCATTAAGGCTTATGCCTTATAACTCTGAGGCTTTACTATTTTACCTAATTATTGTTTTATATTATTAAAAAGCAAACTGTTTTTCATTATCGTTTGAAATCCTGATTTAATTGAATTCAGGCGCTTGTAGCTTCCGTCGTGGTTTCTCCATGACAATAGAAAACCGCAAGTAATCACTGATAGCCTATGGGTAGGTAGGTGGGGTGGTTGTAATAAAGACACACTTAGACCTTTCGCAGGTCCATTGTGATACCACTGGAGCTTATCCTTACTCTACGTGTTCCTTTTCAAACCATCCGGTAGCTTTAATAAACGAGCAGAGCTTCGTTAGTTTTAGATGGGCTATGTCCGCTACATCGGTTAGAAATGCTGTATCAAGAGTGCGCAGCCTTCTCATAGCTACCTCTTCTTCGGTATTAAGACAGCTTCTACAGAAATCGGAGTAAGGGAGTCCTAACCTTCTAGCGTGGCTGCCTATTAAACAATGACCAGTTAATACACCTATCATTTTTCTTATAGCTTTTCTGTTAAATCTTAGCAAGATCTTCGATCGACCGCTGTTCCAGTTCGGCCATGTCTGTCTGCTTAGTTCGCATGTTGTGAGGTTTTGCCAGCTTGTATTTACCTTTCTATGGGTAAAATCTCTAAAATTCAAAAAAGTACCAATTTTTAAAGACTTTCCGTCTTCAAAACAATTTACACAAATTTGAGGTATCCTAATAGTAATCGGTATCTCAGCAATTAAGAAGCCGTATGGCAAACCTCCTCTGCCATTCGAAGTTGGCTTAAATGGCAGGTCCCTCTGTTTCTGGAACAACATCTAGACGCGCGCCACAAATAGGAGGAAGAGCTTGGGCAACCACTTAAAATAAATGTACGCGCCAATTTTTTTTTTATTTTTTTTATTTAAGCCATATAGAGTTGATACATATATACTTTGAATAAAAATAATCAAACTTTTAAAAAGAAAAACAAGAAGACTGGACGCTATTAAAACATTAATTGTTTTGATATTTCGGAGCGGTTTGAGAAACTGCAATTAAAGTTTTTTTTTTAAATATTTTTTTTGGCAGGGCAGCTAATATCCATACTTGTTGCCTGTGGTGTGCTGACAAAACTATCCAAAAAGCAAATCTTCTTCTTTTTAGTTTGCGCGATAACAGCTTACGCGATTTTTGCTGAGTCGCATCTTTTTCGTGCTAATTGGCGCCAGTGAAGCCAAATACTTCTCCACCTGATCTTTCCAACGCAGAGGAGGCCAAGCCTCCGAGTGTATTTCTGCCATGAAAAAGCTCCTCATAAAAAATATCTGCCGCTCGGAATCGGCTCGAAACTGTAGGTCCCTCCATTTGTGGAACAACATCAACACGCACACCACAAATAGGAGGAGGAGCTCGGCCAAACACCCAAAAAGGAGGGTATGCGCCAATTATATATATATATATATGCAACGTATGCTTCGTAGAAGAACAGACGGAAACATGACCATGTTTTTCGAACTAGAAAGCGGATGATATTTATTTATATTCTACTTTACTGGAGTTTATGTTCGAACCACAACAAGGGTACCATACTTATCGTATCCTAAAGAAGAAATAAAAAAGTTTTTGAAATCACTATACAACAATTTTTGGATAGTTGTATAGTGGCAAAATGAAACCAGTTTGGGATGAATGCTCTAAAGTTATACAGTTAGACACCAAGAATTTTTGCATTTTCACGTACATTTTCTATAGCCTAATTAAACTTCAAATTACATTTGCAGCTGAGCGCTTTTTCAGAAGGTGAAAAAATGTGGAAAAATTTTTGGCGGAAAATTAATAGTTTAAATATGCGTTAAATTTCATCAAAAATATTTTTGTAGAATATTTAAACACAAGAGCTCCCTCAACAAAGGGTCCTTTTGACCTTTTCTTAAAGAAATTTGAAAACCAATGAATTTGTAAGATCGCTTGAGGGTTAAAATGTTGTAGAAAATTATTCCTCGGAAAATTTCACTGCGGGTATTCTCAAACAAAACCTGCATGCAAAAAATAATGTAAAAGTCTAGAGAGACCAAAATAGCTAATATTTCCCCAGTTCGCCTAGAAGATATGCAACACTTTTTATTATTCTCTTCATAGGCATTCACAATGAGAATGAACAAAGCTGATCCATGTGTTCGTAATTGCATTTTATAGTGCTCTAGAGAAGAATTTGCTTTTCTTAACTATACTACGTTAAATAAGTATATGACTCGGATTTATTGACAGGTTTTGACAATTTATTTCCTTCTTATTTATTCTTAATAATTCTCTTATGAAAATATATGTAGTTTATTATCTTACAAATGTTACAAAATGTCACACTTTTTAAACAACTTTTTAGAAAATTTGCAAGGGTACAACTTTATAATTTCAGTGCAAGTTTAGCCCTCCGTTGGGCTCCTTCTTTAAAATCTTCGGTTTGACACACGTGTCTGGCCTGTTTTTGTCCTGTTCAAGGATCCTTTTTAAAAGGTTATGCCCAACGCAGTGTTAAAGTGGCTTCACATAAGGGGTTATTAACGATGTGTATATATTATATATACGGCCTTCGTATGCGGTGGCAACATACATAGTAGGCGCATACCCTACGATCAGAAAGTACCGTGAATGTTTACTTTAAAGGAGCCGCGCACGTGGGAACCGGTCCATATTTTTTTCTTATGTTGGTAAGACTATAAGCCATACATCTGTCTCTTTTTAGCGCCATCGGATTATTAGTGTCTGCCAGACCGGCCGGAAATATGGGCAGACAATTCTTGGATTTTGCATGATGATAACGCCCCATCGAACCGAACCCTAATTGTGCTGGATTATCTGACCAAACACCAAGTAAATACCATCGTGCAAGCACCGTATTCACCTGATATGACGCCGTGCGACTTCTTTTTCTTTTTCAAGTTGAAGTTATCACTTCGTGGAAGGAGATTTCAGTCGACAGAGGAGATCAACGAGAATGCGACGAAGGAGCTGAAGGCTATTCCTTCGTCGGCCTACCAGGGGTGCATGGAGGACTGGGTTAAACGTTGGGAGATGTGTGTTGCTTCAGATGGGTCATAGTTTGAAGGAGATAAAAAAAATGTGCCTGAAATTTAACTCTGTTTTGTTTTATTTAAACATTCCCGGTACTTTCAGATCATAGGGTATGCAAATTTTGTCACCTCCCTCAACCATTTTATAAAGAAGCTATAAATTTCTGTTCAAAGTTTGCAACACCTTAATCTAAGAAGATTCTGTGAATAGGTATCTCATTTTTACTTTATTTCAAGTGTCAAACTACGAAGGTATGCAAACATTACCGCTTAAAAAATAAATTATAACAAATAAATTTAAAACTTGGCTAAACGTTTCGCATCACTGACAAAATACATGCAAATCTTTTTTAAATAATACACACATACATACATGACAGCTTATCTATGTAAACGCATCATGAAAAATATACCAAACCTACATACCAACTCACTAGAACACACACATGCATACACTTGAATTAGGAGACAGACATCCAACCAACCGAAAAAATTGCATATGCAAATTCCATGCACACGTCCAGGGGCAACAACGCTCTAGGGTCGTAGGAACGAAGCTGAACTGATAAAAAGTGCTGTTAGAAAATATGTAAACGCACGCGTACAGATGTGTTGAAAGGAGGAACTTATAAGCGCGTTGGAGCAAAAAATAAGCAAAGCCCTTATCAGGGCTCTTACAAAGTCGACAAGAGTGATAAAAGAGGGAGCGATGCAGTTGAGGATGTAAATAATTGCCGAACATTATAATGTGAATAGTGAACAATCCATTTGACCGCTTGTGTGTCGGGGTACCAAGCATCTTGGGTGTGTTCACTTCAGTGCTGAGTCAATATTCAAATGTCTGGCGCTATTTATACCGCTCGCGCCTACTCAAACATTTTTTAAATTACTAAGGGCAATAAAATATTTTGTAATATTCTCGTTTTGATTATCTTTTGAGGAATGGCAAAATGAAAAGATGAAATTCTGCTATACGTACATGCATATGTACGTTTGTATGTGTGTATATGCCTTTGTGGCAACTACCAGTCGGCCTTTCTCGAAATGCAATTCCAGATTTATATGCCCACTTAGTTTGGCAAGAGAAGAAGGCAGATTCTATCAGCAGCATAAAATACATTATTCTTATTTCCAAATAGGTTGGCGTCGAATGGAAATAAAATGGAAATACTTTCGTATAAAATTAGCAACATAAATGTATCTGCTAAAATGTAGCTGGAGCATATGTATTTGCATGTATGTATATATATACTCGTGCACATGCATACGTAAGTGTATGCGTATCTATAAATTTCACATGTAGGTTTGTGAACTCGCAAACATTGGTCTACTTTTGGGCGCCCCATCAAATAACCATATAAATCGCAGCCCACTTGCGGAAGTACACGCGCGCACACTCGCATGCGAACGCCAATAACTTACAGAGATGCCTGCAGGAAAACTTGAACCAGTTGTTGTCACAGCATATAATATTTCTTATACGACGGGTGCCTTGTATATGTCGGGATTTGGCAACCCTGGTGTTGCAATCTGGCAACTGACAGCTGTATCGCAAAGTTTGACATTTTTTGGCTTTTATGTACTCAGAACGTTTTGAAATATCAGCGCTATTTGGGTTGTTTACAGTATCTTAAAAGATTCATCTCGGTCCAAAAATGGAATTAAATCGTGAACATTTTCGTGCGATTATTTTTTACAACTTTCGACGTGGATTAACTCAGCAACATTGCATGGATGAACTCAATTCATTTTTTGACGATGAAGCTCCATCAAGGACCAGTGTTTATCGATGGTATGGTGAATTCAATCGTGGCTGTAGTTCACTCCAAGACGAATTTCGTGAAGGTCGTCCAAAATCAGTTGTTGTTCCGAAAACCATTGATGATGTGCGCGAACTGATATTGCAAGATCGTCATGTGACCTAACGTGAGATTGAGACAATCTTAGGCATTAGTGGGACCAACATTTGACTGTCAAAAAAATTTTTTCGCGTTGGATCCCATACAAATTGTCAACGCTCAAAAAAAATCTCGTGTCGATTGGTCGAAGGAAATGCTCAAAAAATACGATCGCGGGGCTTCGAGACACGTCTATGACACCGTGACAGGTGATGAATCATAGATTTACGCGTATGAGCCCGAAAGTAAACAGCAATCGACTGTATGGGTGTTTCAAGATGAGCCCAATCCAACAAAAGTTGTTCGCGCACGAAGCACTTCCAAGCAAATGGTCGCCGGTTCTTTCGGAAAAACTGGACATGTCGCAACCGCACCACTAGAACAACGCAGAACAGTAAATTCTGAGTGGTACACAACCATTTGTTTGCCAGTTGTCTTCCAAGAAATTAGGAAAACCAATCGCCAAAGACGGAACACTCTTCACCAGGACAATGCGAGCTCTCACACATCGGCTCAAACAACTCCATTTTTGAGCACCCAAAACATCGAATTACTGGGTCGTCCGTCGCATAGTCCTGACTTGGCACCGAATGACTTCTTTTTATTCCCGTACGTAAAAAACAAACTGAGAGGTCAACGTTTTTCGACACCTGAAGAAGCGGTTGCGGCATTCAGAAAGCATGTTTTGGAGATACCTCATTCAGAGTGGCAAAAGTGCTTCGACAATTGGTTCAAACGCATGCAAAAGTGTATAGATCTTCATGGAGAATATTTTGAAAAACAATAAAGAGATTTTCGATGATTAAAATTTGTTTTGTTCTTTAATCCCGACATATAAAAGGCACCCCTCGTATATAATATTTCTTCTTAAAGATATTCCAGCTCTAGGCCGCGTATAGAATAATTCCAAGCCGTTCGAGTAACGTAGAACTGGCATGGAAGAGCCGTTCCAGTAATCTGGGGAAGAGTTTGAATCAGATATATTAAGAACCGATCTGCAACATTCTTTGTTCCTCAACAAACTTTGAAGAGGACTAAACTGTTCATTTATTTTTACTATTATTTTTACTATTATTTTTAATATAATATATTATTTCAGTCTATGATATTACGACCTTACAGACAAGTGTACAAAATTAAAATAATTATATATAAAGCTACGCCGAGCTACGGAAAGAGATGGTTTCGAACACGAAATATTATTTATTTATTTATCAGAGGGATGCCTATAGCATTTTTAGAGTCATTTTAACTCGGTCTTCACACATAAAATATTGAAAAGTGCTTAAAGTGATAAGTGGGAACACTGAAATATAATCTTTCTAAGAAAGGGGGCCAGTCAATAATTTCACTTGGGATACTAACTATAAAATATCATGTGGGAAAATCATGTCCGTTCTGCAAGGTTTCCAGATCAATATGGTGACAAAATTATTCATTAGAGTGTAGTTGTTTAGTCAAATTTAATGAGCAAAGACTAAATTTAAAAGAAATACTCTTTGTACCAGGGTTGCCTTTATATTTTGCGCCTTTGCAACATTACGTATGATAAGCTTTAATTCGGTATTTTTATCGAAAAGTTAGGTATTTTTTAGCATACAATTACATATAACATTTTCACTTAAAAGATTTATTTATACTTTTTTCAGTGAGTTTTTAAAATTCATCCCGTCCAAAAGATGGACCCAATTCGTGCAATTTATCTGCTATGATTCATGATGCTTTTCCACGTGCAAGCTGTGGAAGCCTTTTAAAGAGCTCATTCTGAAGGTATCCATTCTGAGTGACAAAAGTGCTTTGAAAATTGGTTCAAGCGTATGCGAAAGTGTATTGACTTCCAGGGATAATATTTTGAAAAACAATAAAACCATTTACGCTTTTCATCCAATTCTTTTTTCAAACAATTATTTATTTCCTGAGCAGTCTGGCATGTGGCAGGTATCTATTCTGTTGAAACTAAATGCCTTCCAATACTTTGTAATATAACTAAGTTTGGGGTTCATTTCTTTAACGACTGATTAATGCACACCCTCGCCGAGCCCAAGCGGAAAATGCTCGATTCTCAACATCAAACGAGGAGTGGTAAATGCGCCGCATTTGGAGACGGGGTTTGGTGAACCTGTTCACGGATGGCTCGGAGTTGGAAGAAAGTGTTGATGGAGAAGTATTCTGCGTGGAGCTCTCCATCAAGCTCAAGTTCAGGTTAAGGAACCACTGCCGTGAGTTCCAAGTAAAGGTATCAAAGAAGAAGGTGTTTGGCTGCTCATTAGTTCAATGACTGTCACGGAAATAAATATCTAATTCGATGGCCCACCCGGTGCACTCGAAGTTGATCAAAGGTCTTTAATGTTTGACAATTCGTAGCGACCAATTAATGGGAGTTCGCTATGGCTGACTCGGCAACTTCGAGCCTGGTGCCATATACATATATGACATAAATCGCCTGGAATCTTGAAATCACCGCTCGGATATATCGTTATTGGCAAGCTGTAGCCACAGAAAGTCGACTAAAGTCACTCTGTACCGAGCACGATTAGCGGTGACGGTATCTTTCATCACATTTTTAAAGAAATTAGGTTTGAAGCTTAAATGTAAGAAACCGTATCAAAGGTTCAATCTTGCATTGCCTTTTGCTGGATCACTAGTGAATTGTGTTCGCTCCAGTAATGGCAATTTTCTTCAATGGTGCAACGAATTGTCTGCGTACTGGCCACATGATGATGACCGAAGTCACGACGAAATTCTCATTGTTATTTACAACTGAGCAGTTCGAGATGTTTCAATCCTTTGCATATGTTAGGCAAAATCGAAACGATGGACTGGTGGCCCTAACTGAATATTTTTCATCTAGAGTAGTGAATGAAACAAAAGTTTTTCGAGACTTGATCGCACTACTTTATTTCCATTTAACGATTTGTTATGCAAATCCATTGCTTTTCAAAGCAGCCTGCCTGAAAGTACGCAACATATACAAATAAAATTGGAAACACTGGTCCTAAGCATTTCTTTTGCGAGCTAAGCGGCTAGAACCAGAGCAGGGAAATAGTGAATTGAAAGCAGCCATTGGTAGCTTAAAGAGCTGCACAGCGTGTAAGGTAGTGTAAAGAGTATCTATAGTTTACCAAAATACGAGGGCGTTCAAAAAGTAAGCTGACTTTTTATTTTTTTCGAAAAATATATATTTTTTCACCTGTGCCAAATTTGTGCCTCTCTTATTTTACTTTATTCCCCGCGGATGTACAACACTTGTACCAACGCTTTTTCGCTTTTGCGGCTTTTATCTCTACAGTTGGGTTAAATTCCTGTCTCTTCTCGGGTATTTTCTGTTTTGGGAACAAGGACAAATCGCAAGGGGCCATATCTGGTGCATTCGGTGGTTGAGGTAAGATTACGGTGTAATTTTTGGTCAAAACATTCAGATCCCATTGATCCATTGATTCATTTCTTTCGATAACAGAAAATCGCCGAGCACACTAAAACACGTCGTACCTTTGTGCCTGCCAAAAAAAAAAACTAAATATGCCGTTTATGCACAGCATCTCATGCTGAAATCCAGATACTTGCGTAGCAGTCAATTGCAGTTGAACTTTGAGGGGTCTAATGAACCGCTTTTTATATCTTTTAGTTCCTTTACCTTTTCCCTTACCTTTTTCATTTATCATTATTTAAAGGGGCCACTGATCGACGTGAAAAAAATGCAAAAATGCCGAACCGTAAAAAATTAACCGAATGTGATAAGCCTAAAATTTTAAATGTACGTCACGAAAGCTACACCCTTCGCTAAATTATACCCTTCCCATAGATTTAGTAGGGGTAAAATTTTTACTAATTTCAGCTTCGAATCAACAAAAATAATGCTTCAAAAATAGTATAAAACGTAAAAATATTAAAAACACGTTTTATAAATAAATTCCACTTTCTAGCATATGCCCTTCTTTTTTTCCCTTTTGCAAATATATATAAATATTTTGCCCTCGAGCGACGCCGATATGTCGTTAAGCCGATTTGAAGTGTCAACTCAAATTCGAAATCTTAAATCGAGCGACGCTTATACGGCACTATGGACTAGCCAAAAAAGTCCAAAAACGAGCTGCAAGGGCATACGTGCAGGTGTGCGAAAATACAGTGAAAATGGTGTGGCCAGATTTTAGTGTCTGTTACTGTAGCTGAAATTGCAAGCTTATGTTTAGGACCTGTGTACTAACAAAACACAAAAATTCAAAATCGAATGTACGTTTAAAGAGTCGCCTTAATTTTTGAACATACCTCGCATTTAATTGCACCTGCAGCTGTTAAAAATTCCGATCAACCTTGATTTGAATTCAAAGTCATATCAAAGGCAGCATTATTTCCTTACCGGTTGCTTAAAGTGACAAGAAAAGTGACGCGATCTAGTCATGGTTCGAAATTCACCTCAAGCGCACCATTAGGCCATCATTGGATTTTCCTACTGGGCTATTACAGTATCGCTTTCTGACTCAAGTATGCTTTGAATTAAGAATTACACGAATCCTTTCTGGCTGCGCACCATTGCAAGCGACACCAAACCATCCACTTCCATCCTTCCTTACCCCTTCCCAAACACATTTCACCTCTTATTTGCGGCTAATTCATCGTGAGTGTAGACGGAAGTAAAATGGAAAGGTGCACACAAAAGAAAACATTCTCATAGGAAGTGGAAGAGGAAGACACTACGCATAAAAGAAAGCGTTAAATGATGTGAAATCTCAAAAATAGCTTTAAAAAGTAAAAAGAAAACAGAAGTAGAGCGACGGTAAATATTATGATGGCTTCGGCTAAAAGTAGGCAATCACTTTTGTCGTCATCATCCTTCACACAACTACCCTTTCTGGTGAAACTTTCGTTAGAGTTCGCTTTAATATTTACAAAAGCTTTCACCCTTTCTATTACTCCTGTAAAAAAAAATCAAAAACACCTAAACTTTTTGCGAAGCGTTAAATAAGTAGACCTTTGGGGAAAGTTAATGGAGCGTAAAGGGAATCCAAGCGAATGTAACTACACAAGTGCTATCCTTCGTGAAAGATAAAAATGAAAAATAAAAATACATACAAACCCATTGAATATTGCAAAACAAGCGTAAAGCAGGATAACCGCTGCCAGCAGCACGACTCCCACTTCCCGCTTCCCGTTCCTTTTCTAATCGTCTCCTTACACATTGTTGCTCACAGCTTAGACAACAAAGCAAAGAGTTAAAATTGTTGCTTTGCTTGGTACCGTTACATGTGATGCGAATGTCTGCCGCTCCCAAGTGCCACGCCTCTACTCGTTTGCCTCTTGATTTAGTGCGTTCACGGGGCTTAGAGTCGACAACACTGTATGTAATTTGGTGAAGGCGTGGTTGTCCTACTTTGTTGCTGTTGCTTTTGCGTCATAAGCGATGGCTCGCTTTAAGAATGGCATTAAAAGAAACTTATCGCATCTTCTACGTATTTGAAAAGTTAGTTTTTCATAATACTATATATTTGTTGAAGTGAAAGTTATCTGCTAAGATGAAAGAAGTGATTTTGTTGGTGGAATCACATCTACTATACCAATGCACTAATACCGCTTGAATATGAAACTTTAGATGAAAGTAGAATTCAATTTTGAAAGAATAAGAAATCAGTTTGTAACTCAAATTGAATTTTGGATTGTTGAGATCCGCTCATATTTTGTGTTACTTAGTTGGCGAAGCTGAATATTTACTTTTTCCGGAACTTACATTTTTAAAAGAGACTTTTAGTTGGGTGGATTAGTTAAGCGGATACTAAGTAAGAAATTGTGCTAAAAACTTTGCTACTATGTAAGGTGTCATGTTTTTATTATTATTAGGTCTTAATGCACTGCGACGTCTGATATGGCCTTATGTGCTTCACCGCAAGTCTAAAACTGGAGGTTTATGATGAATTCGACTACTTCCTCAGGCGTTTTTAATATCACTGAAGAAGTTAGAGTCGCCTGGTGAGAGCTGCAGATTCACAGCTGATGTGCGCTGGAATTTCATCATCCACTTCGCAAACACCGTAGATGCTTGTTTCTACTAATTCGAAATTCCGGAAATGATAACGAAGACTACTTCTACTAAAATAAAATAAATAATTGGCGCGTACACTTCTGTTAGGTGTTTGGCCGAACTCCTCCTCCTATTTGTGGTGTGCGTCTTGATGTTATTCTACAAATGGAGGGACCTACAGTTTCAAGCCGACTCCGAACGGCAGATATTTTTATGAGGACCTTTTTCATGGCAGAAATACACTCGGAGGTTTGCCATTGCCTGCCGAGGGGCGACCGCTATTAGAAAAATGTTTTTATTAATTTTGCCTTCACCGAGATTCGAACCAACGACCTCTCTGTGAATCCCGAATGATAATCACGTACCAACCCATTCGGCTACGGAATATCCAGTGAAGGTGCATAGGCCTATTCTATCCAGATGTGGGAGCCTACTTGATGCGGTTCTGGAGTGAAGTATAAACTGTTTAGACTGCCTCCGTCCTGGACTCTCTATTCAATACCGTGGGAATGTCCTATTCTCCAAGTATTTGACATGTTCCTTTATGTGGACTTTGGCAGCCCGCCTGCTTGTTGCCATCATAAACTTCATGTTCTGGTAGCCAGCTCAATGATATGGCGTTCTTTGTTCCCAGGGCATTGCAGGAAACAGGTTGGCTGACTGTCGGAAGAAAAGCAGATGCGCTTCGAATTTGTGCCTGTACATGTTTCTATGCCACAGATTTCCGCTCGAAAGACTGTGTGGTAACCAACCATGGGTATCGTTGTTTTAAAGTTAGCCGCAAAGCCACCCGCACAAGTCCTACTATCCCACAATCGACAGAAACTTGATATTTGGGCCAAAAATGGTATTTAAAAAAAATTGATTGAGGTTCATTTTACCCTTGTAAGTTATATTTCTGTGCATTCGAAAACAACTTCTACTATTATAGCTTTGACTCATCATCATCGTTAATTCCTGGAGTTCCAGCGTAGAGCACATATAGTGCCACAACGAACTTCTTCCATTCGAGTCGGTTTTGTGCTAATCTCTTAACTTCATTCCAGCTAAGCTACATGGCGTCAGTTGCTGGTCTCCAGGTATTCGCTGGTCTTCCACGCCGACGGCTTCGTTGAGATTCCTGTCAATGGCGGCTCTTGTTAAGTCACCATTTTCTCTGCATAGAATACCACCAATCCAGCCCCATTTTCTCTTTCGGATCTCTAATGGTATTGGAATATTTTCAAAATTTTTCGAACTTAAGCTTGTGTCAGCTGACGTCTCATTCCACGTTTCACAACCATAAAGTAAAGTCGACTTTACATTGGAGTTAAAATTTCGCAGTTTTGTGCGCCGTGAAATGTGTAATGCCGTCCAAATTACTTGCAGAGAGTCAAACGCCACCACAGCTTTCTTTATTCAATGTTCGAGATCGATACCATAAAATGAGACATTTTGCGTATTTCTTGTGTTTATACGGATGACTTTGAATTTCTCGATATTCATCTTCCGGCCGGCTTTCTCAGCTACTTCTCACACTGCTTGAATCTGCGCTGCCATATCAAGAAAGTTGTGGGATAGCAGACAGATAGTCAAGATCTGGCGCTTGCAGTCGTCAGGTAATACCGCCCTTAGATGATGAGGCGTTTTACATGACAACGTCCAAAGCGATGTTAAAGAGATGCGACGGGAGAACACATCCTTGTCGTACGCCGGCTAATATTTTGATTTTGTCACCCAGAAGTTGTTCATACATTATCGACTCATTAGTCCCTGAATTATTTTGACGCTTTAAAAGTTGTCTCAAAGTCTCTTAAACTAGCATGTCCGCGTCATAAAATATTAAAGATGAAACGGCGTGGAAACCAGATTTTCATAAATATGTCTCTTTTTGTATTTTAGTACAGTGCAAGAAATATAGAGCAACTCTTCACTAATTGCGCATTAAAAAGTTCTTGTTTCTTTTAACTGTTCCAGAGATAGAGAACTATTGCTCTCCCTGATAGATCGTCGATCGTTGTTTTGCGATGCACAGTTACTCCCTAAGCTATGTGTGGCTGATCCTTTGCAGTATCTGCAGTAGAGCTACATATTTAGAATACTTGTTTTATTGAGTAATATATTCATAGAATCCAATTGTTTCCAGTTAGAACAAAACTCGTCGAGAGCGCAAAAGAAAATGATTAATACTGTCAAACGAAGTGAAACAGATGCTTTTAACCCGTGAACCAGAATGCGATACCGATGATCACCATGATGAAGGTGACGAAAATAAGGATAATAATTTATTTATTTAATATGGAATTATCTGACGCAGAGGACTGCAATGCTGAATAAAGGGGAATAAAATAAAAAATTTAAACCAAAAAAAAAAAACCACAAAACAACAAAACCGGGATGTTAAATTGCAGACACAAATTAAAAAAAAAAACACCTTCAATAAATGGGACTTCAGATTCGTAATTAGTGACCCCGAAAACCCCCACGTGCCAAGTTTCATACATTTTCGAATTTTGGCCACTTTTCAAGTTCATTGCCTACAGTACATCGAGCCTCGACCCATTTGTGCACCAGATTTTTGAGTCAAGTTGAATGTATGGGTTTCCTGTCAACCTGGGTGCCCAATCTAAGCACATGAGTTATTGCATCGCGCAATTGTGTTACAGGAAATTTTATGGATTTCTTTGCAATTTCCATACGCCCTGTGAAATTTCCGATCTTTGGTTAGAAATATTATTAATTCTTAGTACTCTTAGGTTAGCCAGCCTCCTGCTCTGTCATGATAGGGAAGGTGGCCACCATGCTAAGGAAGCATAGATAGCTAAGGCTAATAATAATAATGGTACATGACCAGCGATAACCAAACTGGGAAAAGTACAAAGGCTTGCTTGCCTATGCATCACAGGGGCTATGAGAACTACCCCAACAGCTGGCATGGAAGCACTCCTTAATCTCCCACCACTTCATATAGCAATCCAAGAGGAAGCAGCTACGCAAGCACTCATGCTACACATGAAAGTAAATTTCAAATTGGGCAACCTCACCGGTCACCTAAATATCCTAAATAAAATCAAAAACACCATAAGCATGGCTCAAGTTTCAGACCACATTGACCCAACCCTCTGTTTCACAAAAGGATACTCAGTTACCTTTCCAGAGAGGATAGAGTGGAAAACAAACCCGAAATGGATGAACGATGATTCACAAAAATGGTACACTGATGGATCAAAAACACCTTACGGTGTAGGAGCAGGTGTAGTGGGGCCCAGAATCCACAAATCATACACTCTCACCAGGGAAACCACTATCTTCCAAGCGGAACTATACGCAATAATGGAAGCAGTAAACATCATGCAACGCAGAAACCACAAGAGAGTAAGGATTAAAATACTCTCGGACAGCCAATCAGTCCTAAAAGCTTTAGATAGCTATACATACAACTCAAAAACCCTCTTAGAACGCCACAAGGCACTCAATAACCTGGCATCCAAAAACAATGTCTCATTAATTTAGGTACCAGGACATGAGGGATATGACGGCAACGAAAAGGCAGACTTTCAAGCCAAAAAAGGGGCAGATGTAAACTTCATTGGGCCTAGTCCCATGCTCGAATTCAACAAAAACAGCCTAAAACAAAAAGTAAAATACTGGGCCAAAACACTAATAAATCAGCCTTGGAACAACATAGAGGGGCTAAGACACTCCAAAAAGTTCTTAAGTTTCAATGCTACAAGAGCTAACATGGCCCTCACGTTAAATAAAAAGAGCATTCCCCCTCTCACAGGCGCCCTCACGGGTCACTTCACCTGCAACAAACACTTACATAAATTAGGCATAACTAACACCAGCACCTGCAGATTTTGCTGCGAAGATGAGGAGTCTATAGAACATCTCATTATCGAATGTCCGGGGTTGGCGCATAGAAGGAAAAGGTTTTTAAACAAGTTCATGCTTACAGATGTAGACCTTCAATCACTCCCTCAGAAGGAGCTGGTACAATTCATAAGCATACTTAACAGTCAATAGACAGCATAGGGTGCACAATAGATCAATATGGTCGCAGTGCTTAAGGGCTACTCTTTAACCCTTTACAACCATTAACCAACCATTAACATGACCAGTAAATTATTCTGGGGCTTTCAGATCTCAAGTGTATACATATATATAAATGTACATATTTTTTACTGTTATTTAATTTTTATATTACTCCCGTGGAACAAATTTCTCAAAAAATTGTATTATCAAATCATGCCAGAAAAAGGCGTTAATAAAAGAAAAAAAGATTGATTATGCTTAACAATCACTGGACCACGAATTGAATTATTTGCGTATTTAATCCATTGAGTGCTTGTCGAAACGTAACAGGAAACTACGTGCAATTTTTTATGCTTTTAGAGTAGGCTTATATTTGCGAAAATTGTGGTCCAATTCCGGTTGCGTGTCGCCAAATATAAAAACAGTTATAAAATCCAAAATAAAAAATAAGGCAGGTCGGGAATCGCTACAAAATCAATATGCAGCGCGCGGCAAGCAGCACATCAGCATTTTGGCCAGTTTGCAAATTTATCTTTTTTTTTTGAAGGTTTTTTTTCTTTAATAATCAAAGTGGATCTAATTGTTTAATAAAAATCACATAAATTCAATTTTCAAATTTTATACAAAAATAAAAAGGCTGGCACAAAATGCACGGTTGATATACAAAAAATGCCGCGCATTCGTTATAAGGAGAAAATGCCCAATGCCGCTAAGAAAAAATTATTAAAATTCGTGGGGGTTTTTCAGTAATTTCAAATTTGTATTTTATTAAATTAAAACTTAATGAGCCTTAAAACTGCTTTTTAGAAATTCCAATTAAAACTCAGGGAAATGGGTAGGAAAGTTTGTTATCAAGTTTTTACCAACCTTCAAAAAGAGATTTATGAGCAATAGTTTTTAACAAATATCTGGCTTGGCTGTTACCTTGGCGATTGGACCGCGAGTTGAATTGGGGCAGCGAAATTTTGCTACAAATAAATTTAAAACACAACTTTTTAAGACGTTCAAAGTTCGGAAAGCAAGGTAGTCTATATGCAAAACAGGTGGGAGTGAAAGTTGTGCAAATAAATAAAATAAAATTGATTGAAGTAAAAATTCGCTTAAGCCGGGAGATTATTGCTTATATTAATTAAAGTAGCGAAGGGGATGCAAGCTAAACAAGTAAAGGTCGCACTACTGTAGGAATTTAATTTTTTTGTCACAAAATAGAGATTTATTTTTTTTGAAATTATTACACTTTTTTTCTCTTTGCTCTCTGTCAAGTTGAAGTCGCGCTTGTTCTCCAACTTCCAACTTACCCATCAATCAGCAATGCGCCAGAGTGACGTTTGGCGACGAAATGGCCATTTTGTCGGTTGGTAAAACGCAGTTCGAACCAATTAAAAAACGGCAAATGTCACCTCAACAACATCTCTTATTGGACAACTGGATGGGGCATAAGGTTAAATGAAACAAAATCGGTACAAAGCGACCTATTTTTTTTCCTTGTTCACTCCACTCGGGAGCATAGGGCCTCGACAAGGTCGATTAGTCTATTTTGCTTTCTGGCCGGGTAGGTGCTAAGACTGCCGCTACCAGACTCACATATCGACTTTACCTACAACAAAAGCGGATACCACCCTTTGTACTTAAACGGCGTACAAATCCCACACCACAACACCGCTAAATATCTGGGTATTATTTTGGGCGCTAAACTCAAATGGAATGAATATCTTAAAACTAAAAAAAAAGAAGAGTTGGAAATGAAATACCGAAACATTAACTGGCTTATTGGCAAGCGATCTGCTTAATCCACATGCAATAAAGTACTGCTATATAACCAGGCCTTCAAACCAAAAGGGACGTGTCGAATCCAAGTAAGAGGTTGCTTAAGCACAAATATTTGAAAACAAAGCCTTGAGATGTGCTGTTAACGCGCCTTGGTACGTACGCAATAGCGATCTCGTGAACGTGATCTTGGTCTTGAGTCAGTTGCTGCGGCAATCCAAAAGTATGCCATATCGCACCTGAAGAGGCTCTCTCTCACGCCATGCTAATATCGAAGCTTCGGCCCACACCGATCGGAATGAGTGGAAAGGAAGACTGAAGCGTAAAAAGCCGCATCACCTCAGGCAGCAGCGAACTTATCTGATAACTTTCGAAAGTTTGTGTGTCAATCTTGGAACGCCATAATCAAATAATGTTTTAAAAATGTGTCTAAGGGAAAATGCAATGTATATAAACGACGACAGTTTCCAAGGAAATACAATAAGGTGTCGTATTTTTGGGCAGATGAAAGATCCTTTTTAAAATATATAATTGAATTTTGTCAACTTCTATGAACATCGCAAATCCCCATACTTGCGCCGCATAACTTTGTGTCGATCTAGTGGCAGTTTCCATTCATTTTTAGTTAAAAAAAGTCCTCCAAGTTGTTTGCTAGTCAATTCCTGTTCTCCATGTGTTTTCTTAAACTAGCTTTAGTGTCATATTCCGTCGTTATTGGAACTTTCTCGTCTCCAAACATTAATTGGATTTGTATTTGTATATGAATTCGCATTTGTATTCGTATTCGTATTCTTATTGGTATTGGCATTCGTATTTGGATTTGTACTTAAATTCGCATTCATTATATAAAATTCATATAAAAATTAAATGATTTTACTACTGTGTTCCTTTACCGCAAAATTTTTTTTTTACTTTTTATAAAAACACAGGTAATTGTAGAGCCCTTTTCTTTGTAGAAAATTCATAAAAATGTAACAAATTTCCAAAAGTTAACATAAAAATTTTCAATTTTTCAATAGGCATTTTTAAAAAACTTCTTTTAGTATAATAAAGAGTATGTTTTAATAAAAATCGCGCAGATTTTTGAAAAAATTTGTTTGCACATGATTTTAAGAATTTTCTTCCATATCAAGTACTTGTTCGGATGTTGCAAAACTAGTTGTCAAATATCAAAGCGATTTTTGAGCGGCTTCGAGTTCGCATATTTCATGTGCATACCTACATATATAAATATATATATAATTGGGTGCCAAGTCAAGAATTGCTCAGGCGCAACAAACAACAACCGATTCATTTAGAAATTCGAGAGCGCAAAGGAAGATACACTGCGGATACCTGCTTCCGAAGTCAGTAAAATGGCCCCAATTGGAATCCGAACAGATCGCGTAGAAGTAGACGACCCCGAGGCTTATGGAGATGCAGTCTCTCAGCGTCACCGGACTTAATACGGAGTGGCCTCAGGTCAAGGGAAAGGCTGAAAGCCGCAATTTTAAAACATTTTTGAAGGCACTATGCGTCCAACAGATGGCGCTATAGCAACTACTCGTAATTATTATTATTCTTATTTTATAAAATATAAAAATAGCATACCCTATAAAACTACATACCCAGAAGTTATCTAAAGATTCTGTTTAAAAAGTTAAAAATTTTGAAGTTAAAATTTTTCTGAAATTTCTAAAATGTTCATCAGATGTGTAAGTTAAGCAGTAATAACTGCTGGTCACCCACGTAAAAGGTTCTGCTTTCTGATGCCTCTAGTGAATATGACGAGCATACAACCCTACAGCATTACCAAAAGCTGTAGGGCAAGTGAGCACCGAACGCTGTGAGAGCGATCACTGTAGTTAACAGCGATACCGACATCACACTCATACTACTTTACATCCCAGTAGTTGTAAAGCAAGTGCGAACCAATTGCCGTGACAGCGATCAGCGGACAACAACAGCAAAGTCATCATTATCATAAACCTAATTGTTCGAAAACAAGCGTGGGCGAACTAATGCGAAAGCGATCAGTGCATTTAGCAGCAAACGACTCCAATACAAGTTTGATTGAACAATTGTGAGAGCAAACAGAGCAGGTAACAGCGAGATGTGACAGAGTGCGAGGTTCAGCCTGTCCCAATTAGAATTAACAGTAGTGCTGGCTGTTGCAAGTAGACCACTTGGCAGATCACTCCGGTTGTAAAAAGAAAAATATATTTTAAAAGATCTTTGTAAAAACGCTTTAATTTAATAAAGTTTATATTTCAAAAAATAATTGTGTTGAATAAAACTTATAATTTGTACACATTTTAGAACTGTGTTTATGAGATCTTTATTCTATAAGGAGTCATATTTTTATACAAAATAAACAAAATAAAATTCGGACGAAGAGTAATGCTCTTATTGTAAAAGGTTGAACTGACTTAATTTTATGAGCACACGTGTACAAACACACATACTATGGCAATTTTTATTCAAACAACTTTCACAACATCTTGCTTGCTACCTTTATTAAAACCTCCACATAAACAAAAGCCAAGCTTTCAAATTGCCTCGACATAAATGTGATAAATATTAAATTGCACACAGACACTCTCTCATACACACACACACATACACACATTTCAATGCCTAAAGTGAAATAATATATTAAGAAGAATTCGTTAGGCATTCGCAACGCTCGTCGTTTGTGTGGAATTCTGTTTTATTTACTTAAATATTCTATCATTTTCCATTCATTCGAAGCACTCTGCTATTATCACATAAATCTCAGCAAAAATTTAGATATTTTGCATATTTTTTGTGCCAACATTAATAAAGCAATTTAGTTTGCATATTTTCAGCAAGAAATCTTTCACGAAATAAATAAACACGAGTAAGCCTCCATGTGTTATGTATGTATATGTGTATGTGCATATAAGTGTGTGTGTGTGTGAGTTTTAGTAAGATACATATAATAGAGTTTGCATGCTACGACACCCCTGTGCTCAATTTTCGCAGATTTGCTGTGAAGTACACACTTACACATCTACACATAGAGGCTAAAATAAATTGAAGGTACCTGTTGGAAATATCGACGAAATTTGCGCCTAGAATATGTAGAGCAATGGATGGGATAGGTTGCAATTTTGCTCAACGCCAATCAAAAGGAAAAGGAAATGTGCAAAATATTTATAACAAGCAACAACTGTCTGGATCCCTTTTTCTTGCTCCACAAGTAAATGTATGTACTTATATCTTATCGCACACGAGGAGTCCTACGAATGTCTGTGTGTGTGTGTGTGTGTGGGCGCAAAAGGGTTGAAGAAAGTACATGCAGCCAGCGTATAACATTTTCGTATATTAAGTTTGACTACAAAGTAGACTTTATGGCATTTCAACGGCAAGCCCGCTGCTGCAGTCAAGTCAACTATGGTTTTTAACGGTTAAAGTAGGTGAGAAATAAAAAGTAGTTTTTCACTCCACTAGCACTAACATCGCCTATGTTAAGGAAATGTGGCTAATGTGCTCGAGGATGCATAAGCCGATGCTAAAGCCAAGCGTTGACGTCACTACCAACACCCCAAAATGTGTAACTTGCCTTGCCGTGCTGCCGCCGCACAGTGGTTCAAATGTTAAATCTAGTGGGAAGAAAGTGCCAACTTAGGCTGCTGTTGCATGTGGAGGTCGGAAATTTCGCACGAAGTTCTGTTTTGAAAATATTTTGATAACAGATAAAAACTGATCCAATTGAAAAATGGGCGTGTCTATTGTTTATAAATTAAATATGGTGCGAAGAAATTCCCAATTTTAACATTCGTTGCATGTGGAGTCGGAATTTTTCTACTACGAAAAATTTCTATTCGCTAAATTCTACTACGAAATTACCTTAGTCGTTACAAAAACTGAATCGACCAAGTGGGCGTGGTCATTTTATATGTAGGTATAAAAAATTAGAAAATACTTTTTAAAACGACTTAAAGAGGGAAGAATGAATCAGTGATTATTTAAAATTTTTATTTTAAAAAGTTGGTACTTAAAATAAAGGTATGGGAAATTTAAATATATATTAAATTTCAATACTGCCAGAAAAGCAAAAGTATATTGAGAAAAGTATTTAAAAGTCGCTATCGGGAGCCTTACCAGTATTATTGTACTCTAGACTTTTTACTCCTGGCACGGAATTCTATTCCTGGCAAGTCTGTAACTATATATATTAGGGCGGGTTGATTTAAAAATCGCTCATTTCTCTGGGAAAATCGTATTCTAGGGATCAAAATAAGAAACTTTGCCGAAGGAACCATACCTCTAAAACGAATTCTGATGTCCCCCAATTTGGATCGAACGAAAAATCCCACTTTGACCTATTTAGAGTGCTCCAATCGAGTCCAAATGTATGACCGACCCCCACTAACTTTAGACGGCCGATCCACCTATGCCACTGGCACACCCCCTGGAACTCCCCTGGGGGGTTCCCCATACAATCATTTCAAAATATCACCATTTTTGGCCTTTACATGAGAAAAGAAACTAAAAAGTATATGTCTATTTATCTATAAATCTGAAGCTTGCTGGTTATTAAGCCGCATCAATGCAACTTAGCTTAAATTTATTAATACACCTCGAATCTGCATTTCAAATAAACTAAAAATTTATGATGCGCGCTCAAGGTCGATCATATTTATGGGGTGCAAATTTGAGGTGTTGACGAATACGATTCAGTTGAGAGATTTCTACGTTTCTTTATTAAAAAATTTATTTTTTTTTGCCTCCAAATACTCCGGATTATATGATTCACATCTAAACAGGTTTGCTTCCGCAATATCTGTAAGTATATACACTCCGAGCGTGGGCATCCTTCCTGAGAAGACTACGCCACGGCGCTCAGTGGGTAAAAAAGTGGAAGCATATCTCGCTGGATATGGAACCCAATGCTTTTACTTCTGACTCCTTGTCTGTGTTCATACCTACGTTTTTAGAAATCTCAAGAATAAAAACCTTTCGGCTTTTCCGGACACTCTGTTGTTAAATCAGAATCACACGATTTGTATGCTAACTTAGCACTTAGAGATATTAAATACTTCAGTGATGATTTTTCTGTCTACACTAATAGCTTAATTTTTCGTGCAAGATCTTTTAAGAATGTAAAGGGTTTTCCAATAACAGGTGTTCCAGGTGAATGGATTGCGCTAGCGGGAGATGTTTAAAGATTTTTTATGGCCGGAATTGGATGGTATTGATCTGGACAACGATTATTTTCAACAAGATGGCGCTGCGTACCACACAAGCAACGAAACCATTGATATTTTACGGGAAAAATTCCGGACCGTGTTATCTCTCGAAGCGGTGATCACAATTGGCCACCGAGATCTTGTGATTTAACACCTTGTGACTTTCTTCTTTGGAGCCACGTGAAAGAGAAGGTCTACGCCAACAGCCCAGAGTCGATTTAAGACCTCAAAGATGGAATCCATGAAGCTATCGAGGACATAGGGCAGCCACTTTGCAATTCGGTTGTGGAAAATTTCATGAAAAGGATTACGTCCTGTAAGCGTGGGCGTGGTGGTCAGTTGTCTGATGTTATTTTCCACTATTAACGGCAAACTTCCTCTTTATAATGAAATAAACACCCGATCATTTATATTGAAAAACAGCATTTTTCTTTGAATATCAAAATAACACCTCTTATTGAAAAACACTTTACTTTCTACCGCCTGTATAGTTTGTAACTTGGGTGTCCTTGAAAACATCCAGCACGTCATAGGCATCTGCCCAATTTATAAGAATTTTCGTTTTGAGCACTTTGGTGAAAAGACGTTAGACTTATCTAGTATTATAAATATTTTAAATGGTTGTGATTACAGGGCTTTGTATAAATATTTATTCTGCTGTATCGAATATAGGGAAATAATTTTTGAATAGCTTAAATGAATTTCCATAAGTAATCATTTGAGTTTAATTAATAATATTTTGTGCGTACTGAAGTTGTAGAAATTTTTTGCATTTAATAATAAAACTTTTCAACCTGAATCCTCTAAGTATGAAGAAAGATGTGCCATCAAGCACTTATTTTAAAATATTCCTACTGACAGCATATCAATATTATAGTCGTACGTTCTACTAGTTATAAGCACCCATTGTACGAGGGCGGGTCAATAAGTCTGTGACTTTTTGTATTTCTGACCTCTTTACTGAAAAGGAAATACTCCTTCTGTCAACAAGCATCTCTCAGTTGACTCCTGTCAAAATTTGAACGTGCTGCGTCAGTTAGTTTGAGTTTTACAGCTACCTTTATCAGACTACCCAGTAATTTGAGGAAAAAATGGAAAAAACTTAATTTCGTGTGCTTATTAAGCACTAGCGTACCTTCGCCCGCTTCGCTAGGCGATAAATTCAATGATTTGCTGAAAGAGAATAAATCATTCTTTGATTGAATTTCATCCGAACTTTATTGTACCACTTTTTGGTAGACAACGTTTTTGGTCTTTCCATCTTTCGCGTAAATGTATAATGACGATGGTTTGCCTACTCGTGTGCTTATTAAGCATTATTTTTTGTGAAAAAAAAACATTATTGAGACCAAAGCTAAGCTTGATAAATACTATAGTGCAGAGTCCACCATCGATTTCAATGGTAAAAAAGTGGTTTACTGAATTTGCTTGTGGCCGTACAAGCACTGAAGATGCCGAACGTCCTGGACGCCCAGTTGAGGTCTCTACACTCGAAACAATCGAAAAAATTCACGATATGGTGTTGTCCGACCGAAGGTTGAAAGTGCGAGAGATTGTGGAAGCCGTAGGGATCTCGCATGGTTCAGTGATTTCAATTTTGAATGATCACTTGGGCATGAGAAAGCTTTCCGCAAGATGGGTGCCGCGTTTGCTCACAGTCGACCACTAACGCAATCGTGTAACAACTTCACAGGAAGGTTTGGCGTTGTTTAATCGCAATATGGAAGAGTTTTTGCGCCGTTTTGTAACCGTAGACGAAACATGGATCTATCGCCACACACAAGAGACCAAACAACAGTCGAA
The DNA here is from genome assembly GCA_037575425.1 of Anastrepha fraterculus. Lineage (NCBI taxonomy): Eukaryota > Metazoa > Arthropoda > Insecta > Diptera > Tephritidae > Anastrepha > Anastrepha fraterculus. The sequence goes on along the minus strand of JAYXIM010020499.1, from coordinate 16,274 downwards.
ACAGTGGGTTTCTAAGGGTGAATTGGTGCCAAAGAAGGCCAAGGTGGGTTTGTCAGCCAATAAAGTTATGGCGACTGTTTTTTGGGATGCACGCGGGATAATCCACCTTGACTACCTTCAAAAGGGAAAAACAATCAAGTGGGAATATTATGCCAACTTATTGGACCGATTCAATAACGATTTGAAAAAAAAACCTACTTCATTTGGCCAAGAAAAAAGTTCTTTTCCACCAATGCAAGGGTGCACACTTGTGCAGTTGCCATGGCAAAAATCCATGAATTGGGCTATGAATCGCTCCCTCATCCGCCCTATTCTCCAGATTTGGCTCCGAGTGACTACTTCTTGTTCCCAAACCTGAAGAAATGGCTTGGTGGAAAAAGATTTGACTCCAATAATGATGTCATCTCGCAAACAAAGGCCTATTTTGAGGACCTCGATAAATCATATTTTTTGGAGGGTATGAAAAAATTGGAGAAGCGTTGAACAAAGTGTATAGAACTCAAAGGAGACTACGTTGAAAAATAAAATGATTTATTTATCAAAAAGTCTATGTTTTATTCCAAAAGTCACGGACTTATTGACCCGCCCTCGTATATATATAACTATCTTTTTTAAACGAAGAACATAAGACCTATATACTTCATTCAAAATGTAAATCCTTACTAAATACTGCTCGCATCCTGTAATTATTTTTTACTCGTCAAGCTTCAAAAAATAAAAACTAGCTTCGCTGCACGCTAATTACTCTCTTACGTAAATAGCGTGATTGATTACATATTTTAGGAACTGCTACTTTCAGCGAGCATTGCACTTTATTGACCTGATATTTTGCGAACTTTCTCAGCATTCGATTTTTTAAGTTTCTTCGCGCTAAATATAGCATTTGAACCAGTGTGCGCTGCCAGGAGTCTGGCAAACTCATACATACATTCACACATTATAACCAGTCGACGCTTTAAACTTCTTAGTCTGCGGCAACCTTCATCACATTTGTTGCTTCCTATAAATACTTGGCGTTTGCATAAATGCGGATCAAGAATATCCTTCGTCTTTCCATCCACGTCTCCCCCTCAAATTGTTGTATAAACTGCTGGGAAATCCGATAGCACTTGCCCCCTTTGCAACCAATAAGCTAAGCTGTATTTTCGCCTTTTCTTGGTTTTGGTTTGTTTTTGCGGGTTCGATCTGGAATATTTTGCTTTCTATTCTTTTCCTCGTTATTTTTTTTTTTTTTACTTCATACTGAATTTTGTATCTATTTTTGATTTGCTTATATTGTTGTCAGCATAGCTCTTGGCATTGTTGCTCTATGTGCTTTGCTATTACCGTTGCTACTGCTAGTGCTGTTGCTGTTGCTGTTGTATCCCTTTATCTTGGGGCATTGTTGTCCTTTATCACTGCGCTCGCTCGCTTGTCCATTCAACTGTCGGTCCAACTGTCTGTTTAGCTGTGTGAACCTGCCATTTGTGAAATTGTGAGAAATTATTTGCCAAGGGCGTCTGCAACCAACAAAGGGTGGCTGCAGAAGGGCGAGAGAGAGGCATGCGTTGGACAGCATGTGCTGTTGCACAAATGAAATTACGATAAAAGCGTCAAAGTCAAAGGGTTAGTAAGGATGATGTCGCTGTTGCTCATATAACTGTACAACTCCTTACGTCTCTTTTCATTTGCTCCACTGCTACATTTGATATGGTTCCTAGATATACCTTCCAAGCAGCTAAGTAACTTCACATACATACTTATATCGTATACTTGAAAGCTTTTGTGTTGATTTTAAATTTTCCTTGAGTTAAGGGAAAAGGCAAAACAACAACAGCATGCATTAATAAAATTCATTGTTGTCGCGCAGCTTCAAAGTTGCCAAGAGAAAGTGATAATGCAATGTAAATAATTGCAACTCATTTCTATTCCGAGCGACACAAAATACAGTCAAATGTAAGAAATTTATAAAATGATGAAAAGTGATAAGCAACCAAGTTTCCTGAATACTTTTTATTGGGTGTGCAACTTTATATACAATGTGATTTCTTTTTGTACTGTTGTAGATTTTTCTAACAATTTAAGAGCTGATAAATGAAAAATACCTTAAAAGCGGGTGTGTAGCTGTCATATGGGTTCGTCTGTGGCATAGCGGCTAGTAACACTTTACTGGCATATGAAGAATTAGGAAAAAACAATCTACTGCTTAAAATCGCCACATGTAGAGGCAACGCTGCGTTTTATATGAAAAGAAGTCAGAACCTATTCCACAAATTTGAAGAAAAGTCTGGTGCAAGTTTAGCACACTACGTGAGTTAATAAACAGGTTTCGAGATATGGAAATAGATTAAATTAAAGTTTCGAAAATAATTTACATGGTTTGCTGCCTAAGTTTTCAAATATGGCAAATATGGTATAGTTGTAAAAATAAATAATAATTTGCAAGTGAAAGTTTCAAAAACAATTTACGAGGGTTACTATTTAAGTCTTGAGTTTGATAAATCAAACTCTGACAAATAATTTACGAGGGTCGCTCCCTATGTTTTGAGATGTGGTAATATCAATTTAAAATATAATATTATGTATATATGATTGGCGCGTATACCCTTTTCTTTTTGGGTGTTTGGCCGAGCTCCTCCTCCTATTTGTGGTGTGCGTCTTGATGTTGTTCCACAAATGGAGGGGCCTACAGCTTCAAGCCGACTCCGAACGGCAGATATTTTTTATGAGGAGGTTTTTCATGGCTATTAGAAAAATGTTTTTATTAATTTTGGTTTCACCGAGATTCGAACCAACGTTCTCTCTGTGAATTCCGAATGGTAAATTATAATATTATAGTTGTAAAAATAAATAAGAATTTATAAATAAGAAAATTTTGGCAAATAATTTACGAGGGTTGCTACCTATGTTTTGTGATTTGGTAATATCAATTTAAAATATAATATTATAGTTGTAAAATAAATAAGAATTTATAAATAAAATTTTGGCAAATAATTTACGAGGGTTACTGCCTAAGTTTTGAGATATAGTAATATCAATTTAATATATAATATTATAGTTACAAAAATTAACAAGAATTCATAAATGAAAGTTTCAAAAATAATTTACGAGGGTTGCTTACTAAGTTTTGAGATATGGCAATGATGGTGTGAATATGTTGTATTTGTAAAAACAAATAAGAATTCTTGAAAGTAAGAAATGAAGGTATCAGAAATAATTTACGAGGGTTGTTACCTAAGTTTTCAGATATGGTAATATCAGCGTAAATATGTTGAAGTTGTAAAAATAAATCAATATTTATAAATGAAAAATATGCTAAATCTGGCACTGGCATCGTAAAGTCTCATATTTTTACATACATAGGACCGCTGGGACATGCGGTTACTATTACATTTATGCCATTTACAGGTATCTAAAATGAAATTAAATCTTGCATATTCTCATGCGATGGTTGCCTTTGAATTTCGAAGTGGATGAGACCAACAACGACGTGCTCTTTTGATGATGGTAATGAAGTACCATTTCCGGCTACAGCATTTCGCTGATTTTCCGAATGCAATCGAATCGCACTTCGCTCGAGGAAATTCATGAAGCTTTTCCAGTCGTTGTGTCAGAAAGAAGATCATCATTTGACACATCGTGAGATTGAGGCAACGCTGTAGAAATAGTCCCGTAGTGAGCGATTTATTACAAATTACAATAACATTAAAGGTTTTGTAGCCGAGGTGAAGTTCTTGAGGGGAATAAGTTATAGACCATCAGCATCAGCGATGGATGAGGATTTCAGATTTGTAATCGCTTCAAATCTATCTAATCTTTAAAATCTAATCTTCTAAATATCGCCTATAAGGTTCCAGCGAGCGTATTGTGTGAAAGGCTCAAGCCCACCGTCAACCAACTGATTGGACCTTATCAGTGTGGCTTTAGACCTGGAAAGAAATGAGAAAGAAACGGCTGGCGCGCTTTGTTAAACTCGGCCAAAATCACGTAAGCGGTTATCGCGCCAATTAAGAAAAAGAATCGGTTCAAAGACACTTTAAACTTGCACTTTATTATTCCGAAATTCAATAAAACTGGATCTCTGCAAATTTTTAAGCAAATTTGTTGAACGCTATATTTACAAGAAGAAAAATTAAAATCAAATGAGATACAAATAAATTGTCAAAACTTGTCTATAGTTCCTAGTTTTTTAATGCAGTGACCTAGTACTGTGAGGCGTGAACTAATACTGAAATAATTTGCAAATAAAATCTGGTGCCAAAAAAATAAAATTGCGTTATCTAAAAATTGGGAGTAAACAATACCTACGTACAGAGCGTAAACATTTTTTGGTTCATGTTGTACAAAACTGTACTGCATAGCAAACAATTCAGAATATTTTATGACGTAAATTCAGTTAGCAAAGCAAGTGCTTCTTTGTTTTCATTTTTGTATTTTCTTTTGTGCTTTTCTAAATTACTTTTATTTGCAGTAGTTCTAAAACAAATGCAGGATTTCATGTCTTCTTTGCTTTTTTTCCGTGCAACTGATGCGGCACTTTGCAGTTTTCATCCAATTTCAATTTAATTTTGTAGTTGCAGAATAAATATTCAGACATGTCGAAGTTATATATTTAGAAAATGGAACAAAAGGGACGATGATGAGGAGCACAAAATATTTTACAATATAGAGAACTCAATGGAAGTTTCACGAATTTGCTTGCATAATGTTTAAGGCAAAACATTTCACAGTGTAGGCAAAGTCCAGCTGGTTGGAGGAAATATATTTTGGCTTTATTATCATTATTAGTAGTAGAGATAGAGCCCTGCGTCCTTAAGGTCTATTGTGGCCCTTAAAGGATTTAGAGAATATCTTTCATCCTGATTTCCGGGGAAGCTATAGGATGAACTTGAAATCAGTAAAGCCAGCCAGCATTATTTTGTGCATCAGTCTCATTTAAGTGGTAGTAATTGTTTAGTGGTACTTAACTACACGTCCTCTTACTCTTTTCGTGCAAGTTCAGGTGTTGCCCAGCCGCTATTAATTAATTAACTATGTTGATTGTTGCTTCCCTCATTCAAAGGTTTACTCCATCATATCAAGTTATTCCTTTTCCCTTTAGTCTGACCTCGACAGAGTTCAGGCTTGGTGCGAGAAGAATCGCCATTTTTCATGATGCCTAAAAATATCCTCATTGCATTTTTTCCACGAAGCTTAATATTGTTAGTATAACTTATAAAATGCTCGGTTCTCAGCTGAAGTCTTAGGGGTATATTTCCTTTTAAAACTCATGTTTACATGCTAAATAAACTTTATAGTGGCAAACATTTCCTCCATGTTAGTATTTGTGTTTCGGCACAGTTCAGATTATAAGAAGAGAAAAAAAAAATTTATCGTGTTTCACAAGTCTCGTTCTAAATATATTTCTATGATCTGGCTACGTGTCCACATAAATAAGTAGAATATACCGCGCCCAAAAGATTGGTATTATTGTTGCATTGTGCTCTTTACATTTCGTGCTTTCCCGTCTTATATGTAACTCTTGACGCTTACTCCTAAGTTTAGAGTCAAGTTATTCAAATTTATTCTAAAAGTCCCAATTGATATTCAAAGTCCTATACCTCTCGTATCCTTACCGGGAGCTAGCGTCATCCTGACTTATTATATGTTCTTGCACATCTATATTTAATCAAGTTATGCCATCAATGCAGCTACCAGTCAAGCTTTTAGACGCCTTAATCATATTAATCGAATTACTAATATTGGAATCTCGCTTTCTGGAGGAATATTAAACCATATTCTCTTAAATTTATTGAATACCAACTATTAACAAGTTTTGGTGTAGTAACTATGGTAAGTAAAGCCCACTAATATTATTAATGTGAAAGTTTGTATGCTCATGCAATTGTGCATTTGAACGTTTGTGGCTCAATTACGCAAAAGCGAGTAAACGGATTCTGATACAATTTTTCACATAGTCAGTATATGACCTAGAGTAAAAGCTAGGCTACTAGATTACCATATATGTAAAGTTAAATTCAATTTAATTAATAAGTTCAATGAAATATTAAAATACAGGTAACAAACGAACAGAATTAAGAGAGCTTAATTCTAAAAATGTTTTGAAGAGGCCACCTGTTTAGAAAATTAAGTTCAAGTAACGGGTGATCAATTAAGAGGAGTTTTCTTCATTTGCGTTTTTTTTACAGATCGCGCGCGAGTTGTGACAAACTGTCATCGTGGATTTGTTGAACAGCGTTTGGCATTTCATCATGGAAAGACTCACACCGCAACAACGTCTACAAATTGTTCAACTGTATTATGAAAATCAGCGTTCTGTGACAAATGTTTTTCGTGCGCTTAGACCGCATTATGGTCAACATAATCGGCCTGCCTTAAACACTATTCGACATACCATCAACGAATTTGAATCCGAATATTCATTGGTGGATAATTCTCGACCGAATAGACCACGTCCAGCAAGAAGCATTGAGAATATAGCGGCAGTAGCAGAGAGTGTACGTGAAAACCGCGATGAATCGATTCGGCACCGTTCTCAGCAACTTGGACTGTCGTATGGAACAACTTGGTCAATTTTACGGAAGGATCTTCATTTAAAAGCATACAAAATACAGCTCGTACAAGAACTAAAGCCAAATGACCTTCCTGCACGTCACCGTTTTGCTGATTGGGCTCTTGAAAAGATTGAAGAAGATCCGCTGTTTTCGAGCAAAATTTTGTTCAGCGATGAGGCGCATTTCTGGCTCAATGGTTACGTCAATAAGCAAAATTGCCGTATTTGGGATGAAGAACAACCAGAACAGGTTCAAGAGCTACCTTTACACCCAGAGAAAACAACGGTCTGGTGTGGTTTATGGGCTGGTGGAATCATCGGTCCATATTTTTTCAAAAATGATGATGGCCGCAACGTAACTGTGAATGGTGCTCGCTACCGTACCATGATATCGGACTTTTTGCTACCTGAAATTGAATCTAATGATCTCTACGACATTTGGTTTCAACAAGACGGAGCCACTTGCCATACAGCTCGTGAAACAATGACTTTATTGAGAAGTCATTTCGGAGAGCAGCTGATTTCACGTTTAGGACCTGTGAGTTGGCCACCAAGATCTTGTGATATCACACCTTTGGACTTTTTTCTTTGGGGATTCGTGAAGTCCAAGGTCTATGCTGATAAACCAGCTACGATTGAAGCTCTGGAAGCCAACATTACGCGTGTTATTCACGACATACCAGTCGAAATGCTCGAACGAGTGATTGAAAATTGGACCTTCAGAATGGACCACCTTAAGCGTAGTTGCGGCCAACATTTGAATGAAGTCATATTCAAAAAGTAAATGTCAAAGAATGCCCTTTCAAATGATAAATAAAGGTTTTGAACATAATTTACATTTTTGTTTTTTATTAACTATTGAAAAAAGCACCTCATGATTGATCACCCGTTATAAATAATGAAACGCAAAAATATGGATGTAGGAGAAAAGAGGTTTGAAAAATCAAAATTTCGAATATACATAAGGGTTTTTGGATGGGGTTGCCAGCTGTATAGAATCTAAATTCAATAAGTTAAATAACTTGAATACTTCAATGTGGTTGTCGAATCATAACAAATGAAAAAAGCTTATTTTATGAAATATTTTTGGATATGGTTGCCACCTGTTTGAAAGCGTGATTAATTCAATTTAGAAAATAAGTTAAATGCAATGCTGCTCAGTGGATGACAAATGAAAGATGTATGGAAAGCTTAAATTTCGAATATATTTTTGAACAGTGTTGCCGTCTGTTTAAAAATTAAATTCAAAAAATTAAATAATTAAAATAATTCAATATGAGTGTCAAATGATACCAGTTGAGAAAATCTTAGAAACTATTTTTCAAAATGGTTGCCACCTGTTCGAAAGGGTTTTTAATAAATTTTAATAAATAAGTTAACTGAAATGCTACTCAATGGATATCAAATGAAAGAGGTACGAAAGGTCTGAATGGAATATGTTTTTAAATAGAGTTGCCACTTGCTTAAAAATTAAATTCTACAAATTAAAAATTAGAATAATTCAATTTTAGTATCAAATGATACCAATTTCAAAGAGCTTATTTTGGAAAATATTTTCGTCAACGGTTGCCACCCGTTCGAAAGCGGTATTAATACAACTTAATAAATAAGTTAACTCAAATACTACCCAATGAATGCCAAATGAAAGAGGTACGAAAAATCTAATTTTCGAAAATATTTTTTTAGTTGAGTTGCCACTTGTTTAAGAATTAAATTCTATAAATTAAATAATTATAACAATTCAGTATGGATGTAAAATCACGGCATTTAAAACACAAACACTTTTTTTAGAAAGTATTTTTTAGTTCACCTCAGTAGTCAAGCAAAGTTTATTAATTTAATTTAATAAATAAGTTAACTGAAATACTACGATACGCCAAACGAAAGGCGTATGAACAATGTTTAATATAGCTTTAAAATATTTATTTATAGGGTAACCACCTGTTGAAAAGCTCAGTTTGGTAAAATGACCATACTAATAATACATTCCCATGCCACCCTGTTCTACGTTACCGGAATGACTCGGGCTTTTCCCGACCAAGGGCTGCCGCCCCAGTAAACTAGTCCTGTCTAGTGTACCGTATCCCGTATCCCACCATACTATTAAGGTCCACAAAATTACTCAAAGCTGTCCATGTATTTTTTACAAGAAACAGGTATTTTAATAATGTGCATGTATATTTTTATTTTTTTTTAAGTACTCGCATATTTTATCAAAAAAATTTACAAACTTTTTTTTTAATGTTAAAAATAGGCGAATATATTTACAATACCATATTAAATACAATTTTTGTCCCAAATTTTTAGAAAAAAAAAAAATTTTTTTTTTTTTAATTATCTTTAAAGTATTTTTCATTTTCAAAGATTTGCAATATAAAAGTTTTCCCATGCATTTTTAACAAAAAAATTTATTTTTTTCCAAAAAGTAGTATGTTTTACCCTAAAAAATTTAGAATTTATATAAAAATATTTAAAAAAAATCGAAGATGGTTCACCCAAGCCCGTAAATAAATCAATTTTCAGAAAAATCGTCAACAATGTCCAAAATATTTGGATCAACTGGCATGAAATCGCTGTTCTTTCTTAGAAGCGATTTCTAAATTTTAAAAATTTCAAATAATTCTTCACACAACTTTAACTCTCATATTTTGAAAACTATTGCTTGCGCTTTATACTCATTTATTCACACTTCATTTCGCTTGACTCTTCAACACTTCTCAACAGCTTGAATTTGCCACTAAAAATCTGCAGAGGTCTCAAAGTGCCACATTAAATGTGAAATGCCACTAAAATATACAAAAAAGGAACAAAAAAAAAAACCAAAACACGGTCAACACCACTATCTACTAGTTGGATTGCGGGTGCACTTTGAATATGCCGACAACGCTAACGACAATTGCCCACACGTGCCACACGGCGTATGAGTGCTGCTATTGCTAAGGAAACCCCCAAAGCAAATGAAGGCAAAGGGAAAAAGTAAAAGCGTCACTACCAATAACAATAAAAACTAATGTTAGAGTGGCAAAGAGGAGGAATAGAGGTGAAAGTGAGACTAGAAGTGATAGTAAAGAGGGCAAGTAGTGGTTTGGTACTACACACAAAGTTTGTCGGCTTAGACGAGCTGGCGGCAAGGACACAGCGGTTGTGGAGAAATATTTATTCAAATACAATAAAAATAGCGAATAACGCGCGCAAATAAAAAGCAAAAACAAACAAAACAAAGAACGAACAGACAGTTAGACAGACAAACAATGCATATGCAGCACATACGCACACACACATATATTTAATGATAAACGCACAGATGCAGAAGCACCGAAGGAAGAATTCAAAAGTGTTGGTGTGTTAGTGTGCTTGCGCAAACAATGGACGCATATAAACAGGTTTATGGGGCGTATGAGTGCGCTGACAGGTCCGCAATGGCTGGTGCGCTCTTGCATGGCACATAGTTGTTGTTGCTGTTGCTGCTATTTGGCTTTTTATAATCATACACATACACGCACATACTACTTCCATATAAGCATGCACGGCTGTTGTCTGTTGTCTGCTTTTAGTTTGCTCAAACAGCCATTACATTTGCTATCATTGTTGCTGTTTTGCATTTTACACTAGTGAGCACAAAAAAAAAAATTCAAAAAATACAAAAAAAGGGAATAATAAAGACAGCGAAGGGTTTTTGCAAATAGGTGTACACGCGCACTCTCGCTTACTGTTATCTGCTTTCATTTTGCTGAACAGCGCATAACGCGCAACAACAACAACAAAAACAACAGTAACAGCAACAACAACTTCATAATAGAGTGCACGTTAACACACTTGCTTGCATATTTATGACACAATTTACAAATGCGCAAATTCGCAAACACACACAAACACACGCACACATGCAGACATTAGCACATCAGCGCTTTTGTCTACATATACGAGTAGTGCAGGCGTTTGGTAGTTGTTGTTGCAGCGCTAGTTGGCAACTCTATTGAGTGGATTTACGAACATAAATACATATTAAAGTACAAATACATGCGCGAGTAGCGTATGGATGCTCATATATGTGCATGCGTGAGTGTGAGGGTTTGCGTGTTCACCTTCAAATTGTTATTGTTTTTATGCTATTTACTACTTACATTGCTGCCGGTGCTTTTATTATCAATCTACGCCGCTCCCCGCCGTTACCCGCCTCACATCACCCAGCGCTCACCTCCCGCCAATCTGTCAGTTTATTCCCTTTGTCTTTTTTTGAGATTTTTTCTACTTGATTTAATGAAAATCCTTCGACATAATGAAAATCGCATGCGACAACACAAATTGGAAACAATAGATATGATTTATGTAAGTGTATGTGTATGTGTAGGTATGTACATCGCGTATACAGTAAACTCATTTCCCATTATATACTAAAGCGCGTCGCGTTTACTAACTGCCCGTGCAATACTGCCGAGTGGCTATACTATTGTTCTTGACTCTATTTTGTTGTTGGTTTTTTTTTTGTTTTTTACACTTATGGTCATACAAAAACAACATTTCCTATGTATATACAACTATATTTGCTTGTCGCTTTTATCATTCGTCCGTTGGTTGGTAAGCACCTAACTTCATGTAGTTCGATATTTTATATATTTTATAAATAAAATTTCCCATAAAAATATGAAAAGTGAAGCACTAAAGCATGTACATACATATATGAATACAAGCAACACGCACAATACATACGAGTATGCGTGTATCAGCGAGCTTTTTTATACATTAGGGTGCCTCTTTTGTTTATTTAGAAATACTTAATTTCGTGATCTTATATAGCTGTGTATACGTAGATAAAATCAATAATGACTGATATTAGTCTGCAATGAGCTACTACAGTGATTCAAAGGCACACCGAGTGTTTGTGGAAAATAATTTTTAAATGATTAGTGAATTTTAAAAGTCATCAAACTAGCTCGACTATGACATAAGCATACATATATTGGGTAGTCGAAAAAGTCTTTTCGTATTTTGATAATAGATGTCGTTGTAGTCATTTATCTCCAGTGCTACCAATCCCATTGTGTCATATCATATGGTGTTAGAAAGGTGACATTTTAAGCTTCATTTAACCAAAAAAAAATTAAATTCGGAGAAGAAAAAAAGTTATAGCTGTTCAAAAATGAGTGAAAATAATGAAGAAATTCGCTATATTTTGAAATTTTTGTATAAAAAAGGGAAGAATGCCACGCAGGCCACCAATGAAATTTGTGAAGTTTACGGAGACGATGCTGTGTCAGTTCGTATAGCACAACAATGGTTCGCTCGCTTCCGTTCTGGAAATTTCGATGTGAAAGATGCACCTCGCTCTGGTCGACCTATCGTTGAAAAAGTCGATGAAGTTACGGAAAAGATTGGCCAGCACCGTCACATAAGCTGCCATGACATTGCCAAGGCACTAAACATTCATCATCAAACGGTTTTGAACCATTTAAAAAAGGCTGGTTACAAAAAGAAGCTCGATGTTTGGGTTCCACATGAATTGTCTGTGAAAAATTTAATGGACCGAATTAACATCTGCGATTCTTTGCTGAAACGAAATAAAATCGAACCATTTCTGAAGCGAATGGTAACAGGAGACGAAAAGTGGAATAATGTGCGAAAAAGATAATGGTGCAAGGGTGGTGAAGCTCAACAAATGGATTGGCAAAGCCAGCATTGACGCCTCGAAAGGTTATGCTGTGTGTTTGGTGGGATTGGAAAGGAATCATCCACCATGAGCTGCGCCAGCCTGCTCGAACGATTGATTCCACACTTTACTGTCAACAACTGATGAGATTGAAGCAAGCAATCGAATAGAAAAACGGCCCGAACTGAACAGCCGAAAGGGCGTCGTCTTCCATCAGGACAACGCTAGGCCACACACATCTTTGATGACTCGGCAAAAACTGGGAGAGCTTGGCTGGGAAGTTTTGATGCATCTACCACATAGGCCTGGCCTTGCTCCATCGGACTACCATTTGTTTCGGTCAATGCAGAACTCCCTTAATGGAGTAAAGTTAGCTTGAAGAGAAGCCTGTGAAAATTACTTCCCGCAGTTTTTCGCCGAGAAACCACAAAAGTTTGACACTGATGGAATAATGTCTCTAGCAGAAAAATGGCAAAAGGTGGTCGACCAAAATGGTACATATTTGGTTTAATAAAGTTCATTATAAATATAAAAAAAATGAGTTTAAGTTTGATTAGAAATACGAAAAGACTTTTACGACTACCCAATATATTATTAAATATAGTTGTACGTTGAGTTAAGAGGAATCAGTGGATTTGCTCTTACATCATCTCATGAAAAAGGTGGAAGGGGTAAATGAGTCTAAAAAGATTGGTGTTAAAGCAAAGAGAAATAAACCAAACCTGGACGGGTTTTTTTTTTCATAGGCGTTGTGGTAGCTGGCTTGTTTATTTTACGGAGAGGGAAGGAGATTTTCTGATGTGCCTCAGTCTTTCCAGACGCTTCAGATCTCTAATTGTCTCGGAACATCTTCTATAACGTTCGTCGCAGTAATCGCAATAGGGATTGTCGACGTGGCTAAACCTGTATAAATACGCTTTGGAGCAGCCATGCCCACTCACGAGCTGAGTTACGAGCTGAGTCAGGTAAGAGCCTACTTCTCTCATTTAAATGCGCTGCATACGTGTAGTGGGGCTACCGGTAGGTAGATTGTAGTTTTCGACAGATGTTGTGTTTTGTTCGCCCAAAGAGGTGCGCCATACAAACGATATTAGGCAGGAGCTGAAGGTAATTCCGTTTTGGTTCTCGTAAGTTTAAATTCAGCGTCAACAGAATTCTGGTAGTGGTGGATGGTTTTTTGTTGGCGTGCTCGCGGTGTGCTTTGGAAGACAGCTTTTTATCTATCATTATTCCTTGGACGGTGTCTTAGGATGCAGCAAAATTCTAAGCAAAATCGTATAAATCCAAGTTTCAAACTTTGTAAGAGATTTCAAAATATACAACAGATTTTCATCAAAGCTTCAAACGTTTTAATCAGAATTTGAGAAAAAATTGAATACGACATTTTAGAGCTATTAAGTTTTAGTATAGTATCAGTTAAATTTAAAGCGGCTCAAGATTTTTATTTTATTTTAGATAATTTTTTTCCACTGAGGCTATAGCGCATTATTTCCATATACGAATAAAAAAATGGTCATTCGTCCGTAAGTAACATACCTATATATGTACCTATGAGATTTTTTTTTAACAATGGGACTTGGGCAAGAACAAAATTTTCGCTTCTATTTTCTGACTCTAGGATAAAAGCAATTTATGGCAGCATAAAAAATTCCACATCAAACATCGGAAAGTTTAGGGGAACAGTTTCTTAACTTTTGCTCTATTCTGTTCGTTCCATTCATATACATTGATATACAAACGGGCCAAAAATGGTTGAGGGATAGGTGAATATAGGCAATGGGCAAATAAATTACTGAGGTATGAGGCTGCCGTTTCAGAAGTTTCTATCTGCGCAAGAATATATCTCGCACAAGGTTTGAAATCCACATCATTCCGAACGCATTAAAAAATCAGCTGCTCCCCTTATCACGCACTGGAAAAAGACTTGCGTGGGCTAACGAAAATTCAGAACGGAAATTAGCAAACGTAATATTCACGGATGAACCTTCCGTTTGAAGAACTAGCCAGCCTTGGATTTTACAAGAAGACAACGATCCGAAGTATCGAAGCCGAAGGTGTTTAGAGTGGAAATAGCAAAACGCAATTGAAATGTTGGATTGGCCTTCATAGTCGGCTGATGTCAATCCTATTAAATTATTTGGGAAACAGTTATGCAAAAATTCAAAGGAAAACAAATATGGACGGGCAAACGAGAAAAATTCGAAACTTGAAAATTTTGAGAAAATTGTTATTCCCTGATGAAAGAAACTTAATGGTGCATATCTTTCTTGAAAGAAAGAAAAAAATCTGGTACTGCCGCTCAAATACAGAGGAGATCTTATACCTTAAAGAGATGTATAGTCGCAAAAGCTGTTAGAAAACTTATTTCCATGTGGCATGTTTTAACAGATTCCAGATTCCACAAATATTAGTTTTAATATTTAAATATTATGAAAATTTTAAACAAAGTGCATTTTGAAATTTGTGATTATTTCTAGCCTCGATTGAAGTGTAATAAATTTTTGTATGAACTTGATAATACGAAGTACAAGTTGCATTTACCGCTCTAATCACCATATCTCGATTCTATTGGCAGTATGTAAAACACGGAACGGCCGCAAAAGTTATACAGAAAAATTGTATATGCACGTGAAGTTTTCCGATTTCTCTTCTCAGTGCCAACAAGAGTAATATTTCATTTGAGGAATTCTTATGCGAAGTCATATCTGGAAAGAGTGCCGTGCAAAATATACTGTGACTTAAACATCAATTCTATTGACGAGACAATTCAAAACGGAAACATAAGACACACAGACTACTGGCACATTCAAATTCATCAATGAGGAATAATTGAAGACGGTCAAAGAGGACTGAAACGTACAATTCCCACTGACATCAATAAATCGAATTAAAAAAATTAATTTGTTAGATACCTAATAACTGAATTAATATTTAAAAATAAATCAAGATGTACATATATATCTACCAAATGAACTTTAGCAAAAAACTTTGCGAGGAGCTGGCCTTATGCGTGTCCATATATTTCCAATTAGTCAAATTATTTATTGTCACATCGACAGGAGGAATTTTCAGGAGAAGAAAAATGTTACGGCGCCAAAACAACGCGTTGCCTTTGATTTCTCTTTGGTTGTGAGTTTATCGACACTTTTCCGAAATTGAGATAAAATTTTGTGCTAGCATCGACCACTACCCAAGGCATTATGAGGTTTACTTGGCATTTACACCCATGAAAGGGAGAGTTGCGCTCTAGTAGGATGCAAACAAATAGCGTAGCTTTGTAATCCATTTTCCACACAAATTCCAAGTAGGAACAAACCTTTCAGATCTGATATTATTCGGATCATCAAACCGAAGAAACATTTTTTATTTCAGTAAAACGAGTTTTGTACATAATGACGTAAAATATTGGCATGCATTTCATCCCAAAGACTACATGAGATCGGTATACATTTACAAAAAAGGGTTAAGATTAAGGTAACGTTCGATTATTATTACTATTATAACGGGATTTCGTTTTATGTTTCAGTTTGAATTTATATTCCTGCTTAAATCAAATATGCGCCGAACTCCATTTAGTTGATTTGCTTGAATTTTTAGTTGATTTACTTTTCATTTACAGATCTCAATTTTAATTTTGGAATAATTCCATTTTTTCCTGAAATTTTATATTTTTTTAATTTTGTTTAATTACTTTTATTTTTCATTTTACTATTTTTTATATTTTTTTTTCTTGGCTTATAATTTTCTTTTATAATAGGCAGTGAGAACCTCACCAAACTTTACCCTAGGAAAAGTACATATGACACAGCTGGCGTTGGTCGCAGCGATCTTGATGGCAGAATACGTAAGTTTTCTAATAATTTCTACTTGAGAGTAGAACAATACTTTTTTATTTAAATTTCACAATCATGGAATTTAGGATGTGATAAAAATACATTTTTATAATACTAGTCATCATAAAGATATAAGCCATTTTGTATTAAAAATGTTATGGAATAACGTTATCGCACAGAAGGGTTAAGGCGTTGTTGTTGTTGTTGAAGTGGTTGAGTATTTCCCACTACTACTCGTACCACCGTCCTCGTATAATGATGT